>CAWUFW010016735.1:0-295221 GCA_963921515.1 Calotriton arnoldi
AGCAACCCCATGGTTTCTACGGAGTTCCCTACACTACATTGCCAAGACTTTCTACATATACCAGGTGGTATATTATCCTCATATCTAATGAGCTTATGTACAACAAGGAATGGTTGCATTTGTTATTTGTTAAGTTAGCTATAAAAAGCTATCCTGGATACTCAGATACTCGCTGGTATATATGTTGTAAGTGTGTGTCTTTTGTTCTGTCTTCTAGCAGGGGGAACAGTGAGAGGTAGCTGAAGTAAGCCTATTCCTTCCTCCCTTGTGAGGCCCAAGCACACATCTCTACTGGTGGGTACTATAAACTCACAAATCGCAGTGTCTATGTTCTAGAAGAGTTTATGAGATATTGCCTAAATTTATGTTTGTTTGCTCGCAGTTCATACGCCTGAGTATTGTGTAATTCCTTCTAGGCCTTAGAAGACAAGGTAGCCAAGAGAAGGTCTTTGATGAATACTAAATTGTCCTTCTACTTGCGTCTGCCAGAACTTGTTATTTTTCTTTACAGGTAGGCCTATTTAAGATAGTATTGTAAACCGCTAAGTGTTATGTTCCTGGCTGTTTAAGTGCCATGTAACTTGAATTAGCCTTTCTTTTTTACAGGTCTCCCTCCCCGCTGTTCCCATCCTTTCCTTCCCCCGATTGACCCCCTTAATCTTCCGTGCCCTCATGGCAATTTGGAATTGAGGTTGTCAATAGGTGGACCCCATTGAGCAACGAACCAATCCTGAGAGGCCTCCGAGGGACCGTGACAGAATAATCTGCCTAAAAGATAATATACCTCTCCCGGTCGGTTCGTTGTTTGCTATGGCCACCCTAGAGGACGTGCTAGCCACGTTAGGTACCCTACAACAAGAAATAACAGCTTCCAGGGCTGAGACAGCAGCCTTACGAGACACAGTGGATAGGCTACAGAGAACCCCCTTTGATGCTCAGTTAGGTCGAGGCACCGGAGGGAGCCCCTTTCAGTTTGGGAGTCCCTCGTTTCACACACCAATGACGGTAGAGTTACCCACGCCCATACCCTTGGCGGCTCCTGAGCGCTTCCATGGAGAGGCATCCAAGGTGCAGGTTTTCATGACACAGGTTTTACTGCATTTTTCCTGTAAACCTAAGGCCTTTCCCACGAACCAGGCTAGGGTAGCCTTTATGATTTCTTACTTAACGGGGATGCGGCTCAATGGGCGGTGCCCTTTGTACGTAGAGATGACCCTCTGTTGTACGACTGGGAGGAGTTTAGGAAGGAGTTTGAGACCGTGTTCGATCGTAGAGCAGCCTCATTCTCGGCGGACAGAGAGCTGTTAGAACTCAAGCAGGGCAACAAGGAATTGGTAGTGTACATCAATACTTTCCAAAAGCTAGTGGCCGAAACACAGTGGCATGAAGAGAAAAGGGCTGCCCTGTTTTACCAAGGGCTGAAGGACGAAATGAAGGACGTTTTAGCTCAAATCGATCCTCAGCCTTCTACTTGTGTAGATCTTATCAATCTCACACTGCGATTGGATTATCGCATGGGGGAACGCAGGGGGATCGGAAGAGGGTGGAACGACCGCCCATGCGGTTTGACAAGAGTAGAGGTACAGGGGGGTCGTCTGGATCTCCCGTTGAGCCTATGGATATAGGTGCAGTGCGAGCCCCACTAACCCCAGTAGAGAGAGAGACGAGACGACGAAACGGACTGTGCATGTATTGCGGCAAAAAGGGACATTTCGTAAAGGAGTGTTTAGCCAAACCACGTACAAACCCCGGGGTAAAAAGGCCACCAAGGGTCAACCCCGATAGCCCACAGGAAAACTAACAAACTCAAGGAGACCAGAAGGGGGATCCTTGGGTGGTGTGAACATCCCTTCCCTTACAAAGAGAGCTGAGTTGTCTTCCGAACATTTTTTTCTCTCCGTCCGATTAATGACCCATAAAGGATGGCAAAACATAGAAGCCATGCTTGATTCTGGAGCCACAGGGTTCTTCATGGACGTCTGTATGGCCAGAAGGCTATGCCTAGGGTTGATTGCTAAAGACAGCCCCGAAGAGGTATTGGCTGTCGATGGGAGGGAATTGAGTACAGGTCCTATAAGATTCCAAACAGATAGCCTAGAAATGTATTGTGGGAGCGGACATACGGAATGGTTGCATTTCAACATTATACAGGCTCCACAGTACGGTGTTATTTTGGGTCTTCCTTGGTTGAGGTTGCATAACCCGGTCATCGATTGGGAAGAAAAATCAGTGAGCTTTAGTAGTTCATGGTGTAAGGAACATTGCTTCCCCGAAGAGGCGAATCCAGTGACCAGTTTAGTTACGCTACATCAGGTGGCAACAGCTGCTGAAAGTGATGTCAAATTACCCCCGTGGTATCTGGACTACCAAGATGTATTCTGTGAGAAACAAGCAGATACATTACCCCCTCAAAGGCATTATGACTGCCAGATTGATTTATTGCCCGGAGCGGTAATTCCTTGTGGGAGACTGTATGCCTTAACTGAAGCAGAGAATACCCATTTGCGAGATAAGTACCTAGAGAACGGATGTATACGCCCCTCAAGATCGCCTGCGGCCTCTCCTCTCTTTTTCATACCGAAAGCGAATGGAGAGAGAAGAGCCTGCATAGACTTTAGAGCCTTAAACAATATTACTATAAAAAACAGATATCCCTTGCCTCTGATACCTGTTCTTCTTGAACAGGTTAAAACAGCTACCATTTACACTCGACTAGACTTGAAAGGGGCATACCATTTGGTACGCGTACGAGAGGGCGATGAGTGGAAGACCGCCTTCCGTACGAGATATGGGCTATATGAGTACACGGTGATGCCATTCGGACTGTGTAATGCCCCCCGCGGCATTTCAATATTTTGTTAACGAGGTGCTGCGGGAGTTTTTGGACAGGTTTGTGGTGGCATACATCGATGATATTCTGATTTACTCTTCCACAGTCAGGGAACACCGTTCACATGTTTGTCAGGTGTTTGAAGCACTACGACAGAATGGACTATACTGTAAACTGAGTAAATGTGAGTTTCATGTGAACAAGGTCGAGTTCCTGGGAGTTATGCTGTCGCCCACAGGCCAGGAAATGTCTGAGAGAAAGATACTGGCAGTAAAAGAATGGCCACAACCTACTAACGTGAGAGACATACAATGCTTTCTTGGTTTTGCAAATTTTTATCGCAGATTTATAAACCATTTTTCAAACACGGTAGCTCCGATAACCAAGCTGTTAAAGAAAAACGAACCATTCATCTGGACAAAAGAAGCTGAGAAGTTCTTCCAAAGCCTGAAAAGGGCCTTTGTTACTGCCCCCATTTTGGCTCACCCTGACCCAGAAAGCCCTTATGTGGTAGAGGCGGACGCCTCTGATGTGGCAGTAGGAGCCATACTGTCGCAAAGACATAAAACCACAGGCCAGCTACATCCTATAGCCTACATGTCACGGAAACTGAACCAGGCGGAGCTAAGGTACACCATAGCAGAAAAGGAGCTGCTGGCCATAAAGGAAGCCTTCAGCGATTGGAGACACCTATTGATGGGAGCCAAACATGTGGTGACCGTATATACGGATCACCGCAACTTACAGTTTATGCGGTCCACTAGAATGTTGTCTCCACGTCAATTGAGATGGATGCTTTTCTTCTCGGAATTTCACTATATAGTAACGTATAGACCCGGAGCAGAAAACAAAAAAGCGGATGCGTTGTCCCGGCAGGAAACCCCCTCAGAACAAAGGATAGAACAACAACATTCTATTATGGACCCCCAAAAAGTCATAGGACTGATTCACACAGATACCTTCCTACAAAAAGTAGCTCAGGGGGTAAAAAATCACTATTGGAGGAAATGGCTTAAGGACCACGCCCAATGGTCATTGACCAACGGACTTCCAATGAAGAACAATCAACTGCTGGTACCGAATAAGGCCTTACGTAAAGAGGTTTTTCAGTGGTGTCACAGTACTCACAGCGCTGGACACAATGGTATTAAGAAAACCCTCGACAGGATCTATCGACAATTTTGGTGGCCTTCTGTGATAAAAGACACAACAGACATGATACACAGATGTGAAACATGTGTACAAGCCAAAACAGACCATGGAAAACCCCAAGGCTTACTACAACCACTTCCAACTCCTTTGATCCCTTGGGAAACCATTTCCTTGGACTTTATAGTGGGACTACCAAAGGACAAGGGCTGTACCGCCATTCTAGTGGTGGTGGACAGTCTCACAAAAATGGGGCATTTCATCGCCTGTGCACAAGAACCCACCTCTGGACAACTGGCCAAGCTGTTGATGCAGCACGTAATCAGGTTACATGGTCTTCCAGCCAATATCGTTTCTGATAGGGGTCCTCAGTTTACAGCCCGGTTTTGGAAGGCATGGTGTGCCGCTTTGCATATGAAGTCTTCTAAATCAACCAGTTTCCACCCGCAGTCAGACGGACAGACCGAGAGACTGAACCAAACCCTCAAACAGTACCTGTGATGTTACGTTGAGGAAAATTCCGATGCTTGGGTGGAACTGCTATGTCTGGCAGAAGTAGCCTACAACAGCGCAAAACAACAATCTACACAAACAGCTCCTTTTTATAGCAACTATGGGTTTCACCCCCGATTCATACCATTGATTCATCCAGCGGCCAACCAAGAGGTGCCAGAAGCACAATCTAGAATAAGTCACATTCAACAAACTCTGAAGAAGACCTACAGGAACCTGAAAGAAGCTAAGGGAACCTATAAAGCAAGGGCCAATAAACATCGCAAACCAAATCCTGTTTATAAAGTGGGGATGTGGTATGGTTATCAACCAAAAACATCCGGTTCCGCAAGTACAGCGTTTTTAATCCCAAGTTCATCGGTCCTTACAAAATAAAAAAGGTGATCTCGCCTCTTGCAATGCTACTGGCACTTCCGAAATCCCTGAAAATATACCCTGTGTTCCATGTTTCCCTTCTGAAGCCCTCTTACACACCCATAAAAAAGAGACCGTCTCCTATATGGATCGACAACAACGGAGTATGAGGTTCGGGCAATCTTGGATTCCAAGATGAGGGGATCCAGGCTCTGGTATCTTGTATCCTGGAAGGGCTATGGAATGGAAGAAAATTTGTGGGAGCCTGCAGCTGGGATGCATGCTCCGAAATGCATCCAGTCATTCCATGCAAAATATCCCAACAAACCTGGTTCGTGTAAGCGGTCTTCGGAAGAGGGATGTGCTGTTACGTACCAAGACTCGACCGCTGTCCACTCCTCAAACCCACCAACGCGGAGGAACTTCTGGGAGAAGGCTGCCGTCCTTCACCGAAAGATGCTATGACGCCACCGGAGCAACAGAACTACAGCTCCCAGCGGCCTGTGCGGTGTGGGGCGCGCGCACCGGAAGTGACGCGGCGTAGGCTTCCTGTCGGCTAGGTAAGCCGGAGCCGGGGAGAGAAACGCCGCAGATTATCCTGTGATGTTCGCAGAGCCAGACCGAAGGATTCCTCAATGCCCAGTAGGGTAAGGGTGTCAGTGACACCACCCAGAGCATTTATTTCTTCTACCGCCGATATTAGCTGCCAAATGCACCGCGTTTGAATATCGGAACGTGCTCGTTCTTTCTATACTAAAGAAACCCGATTCTTTTGCCAAACACTAAGTAGCAACCCCATGGTTTCTACGGAGTTCCCTACACTACATTGCCAAGACTTTCTACATATACCAGGTGGTATATTATCCTCATATCTAATGAGCTTATGCACAACAAGGAATGGTTGCATTTGTTATTTGTTAAGTTAGCTATAAAAAGCTATCCTGGATACTCAGATACTCGTTGGTATATATGTTGTAAGTGTGTGTCTTTTGTTCGTCTTCTAGCAGGGGAACAGTGAGAGGTAGCTGAAGTAAGCCTATTCCTTCCTCCCTTGTGAGGCCCAAGCACACATCTCTACTGGTGGGTACTATAAACTCACAAATCGCAGTGTCTATGTTCTAGAAGAGTTTATGAGATATTGCCTAAATGTATGTTTGTTTGCTCGCAGTTCATACGCCTGAGTATTGTGTAATTCCTTCTAGGCCTTAGAAGACAAGGTAGCCAAGAGAAGGTCTTTGATGAATACTAAATTGTCCTTCTACTTGCGTCTGCCAGAACTTGTTATTTTTCTTTACAGGTAGGCCTATTTAAGATAGTATTGTAAACCGCTAAGTGTTATGTTCCTGGCTGTTTAAGTGCCATGTAACTTTAATTAGCCTTTCTTTTTACAGGTCTCCTCCCCGCTGTTCCCATCCTTTCCTTCCCCCGATTGACCCCCTTAATCTTCCGTGCCCTCATGGCAATTCGGAATTGAGGTTGTCAATAGGTGGACCCCATTGAGCAACGAACCAATCCTGAGAGGCCTCCGAGGGACCGTGACAGGAGGTGTCCGATTGTGGCACGTAGGGGTACCCAAGAGACCCCTCTTCCCAACCATGCACAGTGTGGCAGGCACCATGGGGTGCCCACCACAGGGTGCAAGGTCGTCCTCAACCAACCCTTTTTTCAATGGGAGCCTTTGTTCTCGTAGTGGCATAGATTGGAATAGTGCAGAGTGCAGTAACAAAGTAGAATGGCATAAATTGGAGTGGCATAGAGCCAAATACTGTAGGGTAGATCAGCATAGAGTGGAGAGACATAGAGTGGAGTGTCGTAGAGTGGAATAGTGTAGAGGTGGTGTACAGTGGAGTGGCATAGAGTGAAGTGCCATACAGAGGAGTGGCTTAGAGTGGAGTGGCATAGAGTGGAGTGGCGTAGCGTGGCATAGAATTGATTGGCATAGAATGGAATAGCAAAGAATGGAATAGCATAGAATGGAGTGGCGAACAGTAGAGTAGTGTTGAGTGTCGTGTAGTAGAGTCAAATAGTGTAGAGGGGAGTGGCATACATTGGAGTGGCATAGAATTTAGTGTTGTAGAGGAAATGGCACAGTGTGGAATAGCATTGAGTGGAGTGTTGTAGAATGAAATGTCATAAAGTGGAGTGAAATAGACTGGAGTGGTGCAAACTGGAGTGGTGCAGAGTGGAGTGGTGTAGAGTAGAATAGCATAGCGTGAAGTGTTGTAAAGTGGAGTGGCATTGAGTGGAGTGGGGTAGACTGGAGGGTTCTATAGTAAAGTACAGTCGAGTAGAGTGGCGTAGAGTCAAGTGGCATAGATTGGAATAGCGTAGTGTGGAGTGGTGTAGAGTGGAGTGGTCTATAGTGGAGTGGAGTACAGTGGAGTGCCATACAGTGGAGTAGCGTAGAGTGGAGTCGTGTATAGTGGCATGGTATACAGTGAAGTGGCATACAGTGGAGAGGAATAAAGTGGAGAGGTGTACATTGGAATAGCATAGAGTGGAATGGTGTAGACTGGAATAGCATACAATGTTGTGGCGCATACAATGTTGTGGCATACAGTGAAGTGCTGTAGAGTGGTATAGCGTAGCATGGATAGACGTGGCTTAGAGTGGAGTTACATAGAGTGGAATAATGTAGATTGGAGTGGCACAGGGTCGAGTTGCGTATAGTGGAGTTACATAGAATGGAGTGCTGTAGAGTGAAACAGAGTAGAGTGGAGTGGCATAGAGGGAATAGGGTAGAGTGAAGTGGCACAGAGTGGAATGACTTAGACTGAAGTGGCGTAGAATAGAGTGGTGTAGAGTGGAATAGAGGCAAATAGCATAGAGTGGAATGGTGTAGAGAGGAGTGGTGTAGAGAGGAGTGGTGTAGAGTGGAGTGGCATGTTTTGTAGTAGAGTCTAGTTTAAACAGACGTAGGATGAAAGAGTCTGAACGAATGTAGATTACAATTGGCAAGAATATAGAATATGGGGTAGAAAAGGTAACTTTGGTAGTGGCTCTAAATTTCTTAAGTAGTGTTAAAGTTATGTCACAAAACAAATAGTTATATGCTGGGCTGCGGTATACCGCGGTAACTTCATGGTATACCGCAGTATATGCCATTCGCAAGGCAGTATATCGCCGGCTATTGATGCCTTTCCAAAAGTAAAGTGCAGCCATTTAGTTTTCACTCCACTTTGGCTATGTTCTGTATAAGCACCTTAAATATAGGTAAGTAGTAGGTTTTATTGTTGTTCCCTACCTATTTCCACTTTATTAAAAAGATCATAGGTAGGGAAATTTATTTATATATATTTTTACGGAAACTTGAACATGCCCATAATTACACACATCTCTGATCATACTTGAACATCATTTTTATATATGTATATGTGTATATATTACCCAGTGGTGTTCCCCACTAGCTAATTATAGATAGGGACACGTATCCATAGGAACAGGATATGGATGTTTTGGTTTAATAATAACTTTGGTGCTTTTTGATTAATCTTTATGAAACTTTCCCCAAAAGCGTTTCATCCACCTCAGCTTCTTCAAGGTGATCCATCAAGCGGGTGTGAGAAAACGGTGATTCCTAAAACATGTTTTTCACATGCAGTTTTCCATAGAAAATTTAGACACAGCTTCAGCCAAAATGGCTGAACGGAATTACACAAAATTTACAAGAAAGCTAGATTTTCTTCCAGAAAGCGTAATTTGGAGTAAATCCGTTCAGTAGTTTTTGAGAAATTAAGACTCAAATGTATATATATTTAACAATGCTGATGATCCACAATGGATCAGTGGATCCCCAAGCTCAACCACGCATTGTGATTGACTGGCTGAACCTGATGGAAAATTGCATCCAAAATCTTAGTCCTAAAAACTAAAAAAAAAAGTACGATAATAGAGAGTTGGGTAGGAGTGCCCTGCCCCCTGTGCCTTGTGGGGGCGGGGGGTTCCAGAGGGGCCACCTTTGTCAAATTAAAAAAAAAAAAATCTTTTATTTGAAGTTTCGTGGATCCATGGAATCAATGCGACATGCATTGATTCCATGGACTCTGTTTGAAATATAATTACATTCTATGTATTTTTTAACAAAGGTTTTAAAAATAAAGCATATTTATTAATTTTATTTAAAATAATGTATTAATCTTTTGTAAATATCAAGATTATTGTAGGACTAATATTTATTAAACATAATTAAATTACTGTTATTTAATTATATACATTGCCTTTAATAATTTTAAATACATAATAACATTTTCTTACTTTAAGGTGATTTTTTAATTATTAAACTTCAGATAAAATATTTTTTAATTTAAAAATTCAAAATACTTAAATGTTTAATTTAAAATTAGGCTAATAATTCTGTGACATTGTTTATATTATTTTACATTTAAAATAAATATATAAAATTATAATTAATTCACATTATTATTTAACACAAACATTTTTTCTATTTTTCTATTTTTTCGAAACTAAATCATCCATTTAGACACTTATATACCCATTTATTCTTCCATCGACCTTGAGATATACATATATAAAACATATTTAATTTTCAGAAAAACACACATTCACTGGATGATGTCATCAGTGATGTCATTTGAGATGTCATCAGTGATGTCATGAGTGATGTCACTGACCATGTCATGAGTGATGTAATATGTGACGTCATCAGCAGTGCATTGCGGAGTACGCGAGTTATAGTTAGCTGAACTAACTATAACGGGGGAATTTCTATGGTTTTGTACGAGTGAAATGTCCAACTAACTATAACGCCCCTGAAACCTATGTTTTCTGATGACATGTCGTGCCGGCCCCGTCCAACAACAGAACTACTTTAGATCCAAACAGACTCTTCCACTCTCTCACTGGAAGTGAAACCAGGCCACGCGGACACTTTCACAATACAACACCCGGGAATGCACTTTTCGGTAAAAACCACATTCCTTCCTCCTAATTAATCAAATAAACGTCTCACTGAAGAACAGGGGCCAGCTTCGATCGGTAAACAGCCGTTACAATGACTTTTACTTTGCGATAGCCATTACAACGCATGCATTACCACGCATGCGTTGTACATCACGAGTCATTACTACGCATTTTTAGAACGCATGGTCATTTACCACGCATGCCTTTACAACGAATTTTGTTGTAAAGGTATGTATGGTAAATGACCATGCGTTCTAAAAACTATGTAGACGATCCATGTTGTTGTAAGGAAACAGAGGCTGTTCCGTTTCCTCACAACGACGTGCACCGCCCTCAGAGATGACGTGAAGCAGGAACCACGAGGAGAGAGGAACCATGAGGAGTGAGTGGTAAGGGGGATTGGGCATGGGGTGGGGTTTCTTTTCTAGGGTTTAGGGTAGTGCAGTGGTGTTTGGGTGGTGTAGGGGGTCGTGCTGGGGGTAGTGTTTTAGGGTTTAGGGTAGTGCAGTGGTGTATGGGTAGTGTAGGGGGTCATGCTGGGGTAGTGTTTTAGGGTTTAGGGTAGTGCAGTGGTGTTTGTGTAGTGTAGGGGGTCATGCTGGGGGTAGTGTTTTATGGTTTAGGGTAGTGCAGTGGTGTTTGGGTAGTGTAGGGGTCGTGCTGGGGGTAGATTTAGGGTTTAGGGTAGTGCAGTGGTGTTTGGGTAGTGTAGGGAGTCGTGCTGGGGGTAGTGTTTTAGGGTTTAGGGTAGTGCAGTGGTGTTTGTGTAGTGTAGGGGGTTGTGCTGGGGGTAGTGTTTTAGGGTTTATGTTAGTGCATTGGTGTTTGGGTAGTGTAGGGGTAGTGCTGGGGTAGTGTTTTAGGGTTTAGGGCAGTGCAGTGGTGTTTGTGTAGTGAAGGGGTCATGCTGTGGGTAGTGTTTTAGGGTTTAGGGTAGTGCAGTCGTGTTTGTGTAGTGTAGGGGTCGTGTTTTAGGGTATAGGGTAGTGCAGTGGTGTTTGGGTAGTGGAGGGGTCATGCTGGGGTTAGTGGTTTAGGGTAGTGCAGTGGTGTTTGGGTAGTGTAGGGGTCGTGCTGGGGGTAGTGTTTTAGGGTTTAGGGTAGTGCAGTGGTGTTTGTGTAGTGTGGGAGGTCATGCTGGGGGTATATTTAGGGTTTAGTGTAGGGCAGTGGTGTTTGGGTAGTGTAGGGAGTCGTGCTGGGGGTAGTGTTTTAGGGTTTAGGGTAGTGCAGTGGTGTTTGGGTAGTGTAGGGAGTCGTGCTGGTGGTAGTGTTTTAGGGTTTAGGGTAGTGCAGTTATGTTTGGGTAGTGTAGGGTGTCGTGCTGGGGGTAGTGTTTTAGGGTTTAGGGTAGTGCAGTGGTGTTTGGGTAGTGGAGGGGGTAGTGTTTTAGGGTTTAGGGTAGTGCGCCCAACCAGCCACAATATCCGTGGACAAAGGGGATCCTGACTCTTTGGAACGCTCCGTCAATTGAATAATTTGGGTCAAGGGCCCTACCACGTCCAAGACCTATCAATTCCTTTCTTGGGATCCCTCATATACTTGGAGAAAAAGGTACATAGTTTCTCATCAATTTCAGGCATGTGTGCCACCTTCCCCTTCAGTGAGGGCCTGGGGCATTCTCCCTCATCCTATTCCTGACCTCCCTTTCAAGGGGTTGATGGATTTTCCCCACCACATACTCTGCCACTTTGGCGTCAGGTGTCCACTCTGCCGACCTAGGATGGTAAATTTGGATAGGCTCGAACATGTCCGAGTGGACCCCGTCCCCAACCGGGGACTGAGAGGAGTGGGACTCTGGACGCCAGGGACGCCCGAGTCCTTATCCTCATCGGAGGAGAAATCGTCCTCCGATACACCCTCTCCCTCTAAGGGAAACCCGCCGTCGGGGTCTACAATAGTGGTGACAGTGTCGCAATTTTCTCCGGACCCCTCCTCCTCCCGGCAGGGTGCATGTTTTAGCGTTCGCGCACTCTTGAGGAAGGTCTCCGTAAGTTTATCAAATCCTTCCAAGTGTCCCGCGTTATGCTCAACCGCCCTTTTATTCCCCATCTGGGAGCTACTTGGACCCGCCACCACCAGATCGGAGTCACTGAACACACCAGGGATGCTTTTCGCCAGCTTATCAACCTGATCCCTAAGAGGAGCCAGCGCCCTGAAATAGCCAGAGAGAGGGCTTGGTCCACTGCTGGAGGGAGAAGTTGGGGGCCATTCCTCCTCCACTTCCTGGTAGGAGGAGTAAAAATGGTCTTCTGGAGAAGACATGATAGCAGAGGATGTGAGCACAGAACAAATGCCCTTAAAATCCTTAAGACAGCCCCCTCGCCGGTGCTCCAACAGCTGGGCTTTCCCCGAAGCTGTTATAAGAATAGACTGAGGCACAATACCAATTACCACCACCAGGTGGCGCTGGTCACTAACGTGGCCGTGTGGGGAAATCACCGCGTAGCGGTGTCAAAATTAGGCGAGGTTGGTCGGGAATCAAGCGGACACTAAAGGAGTGACCGGATTCCCAAACGTGCGTAAAGACCAGTGGGAGCGCTCGACGGAGCTGCCTCGCTCGGACCAGACGCGCCTGACAGGATCTCACCGTGCGCAGAGCACACAGCGGGAGAAACTGCGAGGGGGAGAACGCGCTCGGGCAAGAGCCTGCTGCGCAGGGAATATGAAACAATACCAAGGCAATAATGCTAATAACGTGCACAAGAAACCGCTATACAAACAGCAACAACGTCAGATTAAGCCAAGAATGTAAGGAATGCACTTAACTGACGAGCAGTGAAGAAATAGGAAGCGGAAGGGACGTCACGATATTATATACGATGGACTGTGATATGATTGGACTATAGTTGCCTTGTAGACTACCACCCTAATGGTTCATGGGTTGTGTAGTCTTTTGTTTAATGATTGTTGTGTTACGTTTTCTTTGAACTGCTATGCAAATAAAGTGAGGAAAGATATGCATAATCCTCGCCTCCGTCCTGCCATAGAATTCATTAAACTTTATTTGATCTGATTTAGAAACATAGATCATAAAAGTGTACAT
Organism: Calotriton arnoldi; assembly: GCA_963921515.1. NCBI lineage: Eukaryota > Metazoa > Chordata > Amphibia > Caudata > Salamandridae > Calotriton > Calotriton arnoldi. The sequence goes on from CAWUFW010016735.1 coordinate 12,813, forward strand.
AAAAACAGTAAATCCTCTTTCCTAATACAATACAGTGAAAATTAATTAAAACCAGTAGGTAAAAACGGGTGTTACAAAGCCCGGTTCAGAGCAACTTCAGGTTAACAGAATCGTAAAGTTCAATGTTTCGCAAGATCAATCTCATGTACTTCAGTGCAAAATACGCAATAAGGGGTCCAAGTAAGATGTAACGCTCCAATACCTGACCAGTTTGCACTATATAAAACTGCAGAAAAACTAAAAATAAAAAGTGTTTTGCACACTTCTGTCATTGGGCTATATGTGGGCTACATCTGGGTGATATTTGTGCTACATTTGGGCTCTTTTTTCTCTGGTGGCCATCTTGGGAGACTTATTTGTTATGAAGTTTCCTAATTTCGTCTTTACTGCAGTCTCCTCAGTAGGAAATGCTTTCAGTTTTTTACTTTGATTCCATCAAGAAGGCATTCAGATGTGTCACACATTTGCCATAAATCCAGAATGTTAGCACTCTAGTTGTTCATTAGATCACTGTAGTAAAGCTACTGCTCACCAGGGAGTTAACTGGAAGTCTACTGCTGGTATTGAAAGTGATTGTTTCAGTCTGCATGTCAGAATTTTCTAATGAAATAGAAGAGGATTTGAGATCTCACTTAAAACATGCCCTAAATTTTCTTTCTGCAGCACTAACCATAATTTTTATGGCAAAATGAACCCCCTCATTTTGTTCCTTTTTAAATTAAATGTTTTAAGTGTTACCAGTTTATTCCAATCAAGATGGCTTCAGGTGTGCCATACTTTTGTCATAAGTAAGACTGTTAGCGCTCTAGTTGTTCTTTAGAACACTCTGGGAAGCTGCAGTAGACCACAAAGGCATCAACTGACAGGCTGCTCCTGTTGAAATATAACAGGAAGATATTTGAGATCTCACTTATAACATGTCCTAATTTTTCTTTCTACAGCACTAACCATAATTTCTATGACAAAATGAACCCCATCATTTTGTTCCTTTTTAAATTAAATGTTTTAAGTGTTACCAGTTTATTCTAATCAAGATGGCTTCAGGTGTGCCATACTTTTGTCATAAGTAAGGCTGTTAGCACTCTAGTTGTTCTTTAGAACACTCTGGGAAGCTGCAATAGAACACAAAGGCATCAACTGACAGGCTGCTCCTGTTGAAATATAACAGGAAGATATTTGAGATCTCACTTAAAACATGTCCTAATTTTTCTTTCTACAGCACTAACCATAATTTCTATGGCAAAATGAACCCCATCATTTTGTTCCTTTTTAAATTAAATGTTTTAAGTGTTAACAGTTTATTCCAATCAAGATGGCTTCAGGTGTGCCATACTTTTGTCATAAGTAAGACTGTTAGCTCTCTAGTTGTTCTTTAGAACACTCTGGGAAGCTGCAGTAGAACACAAAGGCATCAACTGACAGGCTGCTCCTGTTGAAATATAACAGGAAGATATTTGAGATCTCACTTAAAACATGTCCTAATTTTTCTTTCTACAGCACTAACCATAATTTCTATGGCAAAATGAACCCCATCATTTTGTTCCTTTTTAAATTAAATGTTTTAAGTGTTACCAGTTTATTCCAATCAAGATGGCTTCAGGTGTGCCATACTTTTGTCATAAGTAAGACTGTTAGCTCTCTAGTTGTTCTTTAGAACACTCTGGGAAGCTGCAGTAGAACACAAAGGAATCAACTGACAGTCTCTGCCCTTGTTGGATGTACATGTTTTACTGAGAATGTCAGACTTCATTCTCACATGACTGAGAAAGATAATGTCAATTTACAGAAAATATGCTCTCATTTTAGCTTCTGGAGCACCTTCCAAAACTGTATGGGACAAGCATGTGAAAATAGTTTTCTCAAACATGATTCATGATATCCCAGCAGAAGGTTTTTCACAGGGTAAAATCACCTTAGAACACACCACAATTCCTGAAATTAGTATGGTACCATCAACAAATGAATTGTAATGTAACTAAAGTCTGTTATCACCCTTTATAGTTCTCCTTTTGGTAACCCTCAAAATCTTCGATTCACTACAATGCATTTCAATGGGGTACTATCATTTATATTGGTCCCAAGATGGCTGCCAGCAATTCCAGGATGAAGTGCTGACAGCCAATCAGATCTCACGATGACATGTGTGGTTAGGCTCCGCCCAGATATATATGTGTTTTCTTTTTCAAATTTCTCAGGAACTACTGAACGGATTTACACCATTTAACCAAAAGGCATGACTCTGAACCAAGGGCTACCTTTTGCCAAATTTGGTGTAATTCCGTTCAGCAGTTCGGGCTGTAGCTGCGATGAAAGGTTCCTGAGGAAAATTGCATGGGGAAAACACGTTTTGGGACCCCCCCTTTTTTCTCGGCCCCCACTTGACAAATCACCCCAAGACTTTCAGGATAGGAGCGGACCGGAGCGCCCCACGAGTTTTGAAAATTTCGCGAAGATTCGTCAACCGGCGCCAAAGTTATTTCAAATAGAATGTTGCGGATTTCCTATGGAAAATAGGTCCTAACTATAACTATCTACTGGCGACCGCCAGTAGATAATATATATATATATATATATATAAATATATATATATATATATATATATATAAATATATATATATATATATATATAATATGATAATTGGCAAAACGATAGAAGCCCGCAATCGCGGAGCTTGAACTCACATAGAAAACCCTCAGAATGTCCGTAGACGCAGTACGCGAAGGACAGGCAGCAGCGGATGAGCTTTTCAACAATCTGCCTAAAGTAAATACAAACGCACAGAATACAAAAGCAACTGACGTAAATCAGGACAGTGACATTAAATCGCTCCTAAAGGATTTGGAAAAGAAAATGAAAAATGAAATAACAAAATGGTGGGAGCATAAATCCTTGACAAAATACATGGAGGTTGGAAGAGTCCCTCGAGGACTGAGGATACTCCTTGCCCCAAGCTTCGACAACCCCAATCCCAATATGCTTAGGGAATGGGGTGAAAGTAATTTAGTGGCCTCGATGAACTTGGTACAGATTTTAATTAAGTATGCCTGTGAGAAGTTGGCCTGGCATATGCTGTCCACTAATTATAGTGGGCACCTTGCACCAGTCCAAACAACCCCTTATTGGAGATAGGTTAAAGACAACCTTTATTGAAAGCTATCCTAGTGGTAGCTATGGAGAGCAGCCTTCAGGCTAAGTCTTGAAGGAATGTAAAGCAGCTTGTTTTACCAGTCTATAATCTCTTGAGTGACCAAATGAAAGAGGACCACACCAGGTATATATTCAAAATATATGTATTTATTGCTAAACACACCCCTCTAGTCTCTTTATGAGGCTAGAGTTCGAAGTACATAAATTATAAGTTAGTTATCTACAGTAATAGCACAAATACACGTTTGAGCCCTAGGGGCGTACCAAACCATATACCAATAAAGTGGTATAAGAACCACGACTGAGCTAGACACAGGGCCTAGAGCCTGTAGAAGTGCTTGGACCACAAGGAACCACCCAAGGTAGTGACACAGGGGACCCACGGGGACGCGTGCAGTGTATGAACACAGCCACGAATCGCCGTTAACTTCTATGGGGAAAGTCGCGATTTGAATTTAAAAGAAAAGGGACACTTAGAGGAGGACTTGGAGCAAACCCTTTGAGAACTAGGCTGTTCTAGTGTCAATACCCACGGGAGCACCGGAGTACTCGAGTTACCTCACCCAGGGGAGCAGGGTGCATAGGTGTCTTTCGGGGTCGGGTTTCGTCGTCGCTTTCAATGGCGATCTGCTGCAAAGTGCTTCTGGCGGCCAAGTCGAAAGTGTTCGGGTGGATCCAAAGGTGGATCGAAGATCTGAAGAACCTGAAAGCAGAGGGGACAGAGTCTGGGTCACTAGCCAGTGACCAGGAAGGCGATGAGCAGATGCCCACCGATGTCGAGTGCTTCAGGTAGGTTGACGGTCATCTTGACTCTTCAGCCACGAGGTCCAGGAGGCGTCGACGACGACGACCAGGAGCTGGATTCGAGCTGTCCCACGACGTCTGTCGATTGCAGGGGTGTCGGCGACCGGATTGGACCCAACAGGCCTTGGCAACGGCAAGTCTCGTGGAAATGGAAGAAGGACGATGTTGCAGACCAGCAAGGTCTGTGGGACTCACCCAGCGAGGGTAAGTCAGGGCACGCCTGGAGCAACCAGGGAGCCCAAGCAGAAGAAGATTGGCCTTCGGGAGGGCCTACTAGCCAACGGACTAGCGACCGCGAAGGAGCTTCGAGTCGACGCACGTGGAGCTGGCTCACAGGACACTCGTGGAGTGGAGGCCAGTGATCTTCGGTGCAGTTGGTGCTGGAGGCTGGGGCTACTCGGAGCCCAAAGCACGACTTCGTGGGAGACCCAGAAGAGGATGCACTTGCAAATGCGATCGGTGTCCAGGGGTCACGGTTCCACGTTACCCACGACAGCTACGGGCCTCAGCTTTACTGGGGACTCAGGGCAGCCTCGGGGAAGTCTGGAAATCCACCTCTGGTGATGCAAAGACTTCGGCGTCCGGCGGGAGCTTCAGCGATGCAGACCGGACAATTGCTTCTTTGGTGCCTGCCAAGCAGGGGAGTCACTCCTTGACCCCAAGGGAGATTCTTCAGTCCTCTAATCTTGAAGTAGAGCGTCGAAGGTCCAGGATTCTGTGTCAGAGTTTCGTCCAGGTTAATCTAAAGTCCTAAGGACTGGGGTCCCATACTTATACTAAGGTAGGGGTTGGACATACTCTGTGGTCCCACCTATGGGAGGGTCAGGGCAGAGGGGTGGTTACACCCCTTTCCCTTTGTCCAGTTTCGTGCCAGAGCAGGGGCTGGAAGCCCCTGAGCCGGTTTGAACTGGGGTATGCACAGGGACACCAAATGTGCCCCCAGTGCAGGACTTCAAAGCACCAGAGAGTGCTCCCGCCCAGCCCCAATACACACTATCCTGTCTGGGGAGGTGGTTACACCTCCCTGGGACAGGAAACCTATTGTCCAGGCCTCCCCTGCCGGAGTTTCGGTCAGCAGCAGGAGGCCAGACTCGTGTCTGTGGCAGCGGCATCCATTTTGTGATGCCAGGGCTCTGGAAAGTCAGTACCGGGTATACCGGTGTGTACATGTCTCTCCTCTAGAAGGGTGGAATGCTACCCCCGCCGCCAGAACTGGCGGGGGGGTAGTATTCCAAGATGTTTGACACCAAACACGACATGTTTCCGTGCAGCCATCCCAAAGTTAGCATTTAACGCGAGGTTATAATGCGCTTAAGAGTATATGGTCGGGCTGCACTACAAACAGCATCAGAGAAGGGTCTCCGAATGCTGCAGAGGGGCCCAGCTCATGCAGGGGCACCCTCTCACATAGGAACCACGCACTCTGCCTTCAGGATTGATAAGGCCTGCCATAGGAGTGACTTATAGGTTTATATGTGTGTATGTATGTAGTGATATAGGTAGCCTATATCACAGTAAGGGGTGCATGCACCACCTTACCCAGGCTGCAGTAGCAGACCTGTGGTGTCATTTTGGATGGCCTTCCAGGGGTGGCACAATACATGCTGCAGCCCCTGGTAGGCCTCTGAGGTACCTATGCCCTGGGTACATAGTATACCATATACTAGGGACTTATAAGGGCACTCCAGATTCCAATCAGAGATGTGCCTAAGGCACATGGAAACCATTTTAAAGAAGAAGCAGCTAGGCTGGGGTTCTGATTAGCAGGGCCCCAGCCAGACTAAGGTCGAAAAACAGTGAAGCATCAGCTAAAAGTGGGGGTACCCATGTGAAGCAGATCCTACTCTCCTACACAACCCCCCCCCCCCAAACGTAGGGACATTAAACTAACCTTGCCCAGTTAAGTCTTCATGTTCTAAGTGGAAGTACCTAGAGAGTCCATCTGCATTGGCATGGTTACTCCCAGGTCTATGTTCCACTGTGAAGTCCATCCCCTGTAGGGAAATGGACCACCTAAGCAGTTTGGGGTTTTCACCCTTCATTTGTTTTAGCCATAAGAGGGGCTTATGGTCTGTTTGAACAAGGAAGTGAGTACCAAACAAGTATGGCCTCAACTTCTTCAGAGCCCAGACCACAGCAAAGGCCTCCCTCTCAATGGCTGACCAACGTTTCTCTCTAGGGGTCAGCCTTCTGCTAATAAAAGCTACAGGCTGATCCTGACCTTCATCATTCAATTGTGACAGTACAGCCCCTACCCCCAATTCAGATGCATCTGTTTGGACAATGAACTTCTTGGAGTAATCAGGACTCTGTAGAATGGGAGCAGTGCATATGGCCTGCTTTAGGTCATCAAATGCCTTTTGACAGCTAACTGTCCACTGAACCTTTTTGGGCATTTTCTTGGAAGTTAAGTCATTCAGGGGTGTCACTATTGATCCATACCCCTTGACAAATCTCCTATAGTACCCAGTCAGGCCTAAAAAGGCTCTCACCTGAGTCTGGGTAGTTGGAGCAGTCCAGTCCATGATGGTCTGGATCTTGCTCTGCAGTGGTTGAACCTGGCCTCCACCCATAAGGTGGCCCAGGTACACAACCTGACTCTGCCCTATCTGGCACTTGGTGGCCTTGATAGTCAGGCCTGCTTTCTGCAGGGCCTGCAAAACATTTCTGAGGTGGACCAGGTGATCCTCCCAGGTGGAGCTAAAGACAGCAATATCATCTAGATATGCTGCACTATAGGCTTACAGACCTGTAAGGACTGTATTCACCAACCTCTGAAAAGTGGCAGGTGCATTCTTCAGACCAAAGGGCATCACCACAAATTGATAATGCCCACTAGGGGTTGAGAATGCTGTCTTTGGCTTTGCATCATCAGCTAGTCTGATCTGCCAGTAGCCAGCTGTCAGGTCAAATGTGCTTAGATACTTGGCTGAGGCCAAAGTGTCTATTAGCTCATCTGCCCTTGGTATTGGATGGGCATCAGTCCTAGTGACTGCATTGAGACCCCTGTAGTCCACACAAAACCTCATCTCTCTTTTCCCACCATTGGTGTGAGGTTTTGGCACAAGGACCACTGGACTAGCCCAAGGGCTATCTGAGGGTTCAATAACTCCCAAATCCAACATCTTCTGGACTTCTGTCCTGATACAGTCCCTGACATGGTCAGGTTGCCTATAAATCTTATTTTTAATAGGCAGACTGTCCCCAGTGTCCACTTCATGAGTGCACCAGGTAGTCTGACTGGGTGTCAGTGAGAATATGTGTCTGAACTGATTGAGCACCTGTCTGCAATCAGTCTGCTGCTGGGTAGTGAGGCTGCCTGCCAAGGCTACACCATCCACTAACCCATCATCAGGGTTCTGTGAGAGCAGGTCAGGGAGTGGGTCACTCTCTTCCTCCTGTCCCTCATCAGTAGCCATGAGCAAGCCCATGTCTGCCCTGTCCACATATGGTTTTAACCTGTTGACATGGAGAACCCTGTGGGGACTCCTGGGTGTTCCTAGGTCCACCAAATAGGTAACCTCACCCTTCTGTTCAACAATGGTATGGGGTCCACTCCATTTGTCTTGGAGAGCTGCTGGGGCCACTGGCTCCAACACCCACACCTTCTGTCCTGGCTGGTAAACAGTCAGTACAGCCTTTTGGTCATGCCAGGCTTTTTGAAGTTCCTGGCTAGCCTCAAGGTTTTTAGTTGCCTTTTCATATACTCAGCCATCCGGGAGCGGAGACCAAGTACATAGTCCACTATGTCTTGCTTTGGGGGCTTGAGAGGTAACTCCCATCCTTCTTTCACCAAGCACAATGGACCCCTGACAGGGTGACCAAACAAAAGTTCAAAAGGGCTGTAGCCAACCCCTTTGAGGCACCTCCCTGTATGCAAATAAAAGGCAGGGCAAGAGTATGTCCCATCTTCGCCTAAGCTTCTCTGGGAGCCCTTTAATCATGCCCTTCAAGGTTTTGTTGAATCTCTCAACTAAACCATTGCATTGTGGGTGATAGGGTGTGGTGAACTTGTAAGTCACTCCACACTCCTTCCACATTGCTTTTAAGTATCCAGACATAAAGTTAGCACCCCTGTCTGATACAACCTCCTTAGGGAAGCCCACTCTTGAGAAAATTCCCAGGAGGGCTCTTGCCACCACAGGTGCTGTAGTGGTCCTAAGGGGAATAGCCTCTGGGTACCTGGTGGCATGATCCACTACCACTAGGATAAACATGTGCCCAGATGCTAATTGGGGATCCATGGGACCAACAATGTCAATCCCCACCCTTTCAAAGGGAACCCCACCACAGGTAGTGGTATCAGGGGGCCTTTGTAGTGCCACCTGCCTTGCCACTGGCCTGGCAGGTTACACAGGAGCGACAAAACTCCTTGGTGTCTTCAGACATGTGGGGCCAGTGAAAGTGAGGGACAATTCTGTCCCAAGTCTTGTTCTGGCCCAGGTGACCTGCTAAGGGAATGTCATGGGCTAGGGTCAATAGGAAGCCCCTGAACTTCAGAGGTATAACCAACCTCCTGGTGGCACCAGGCTTGGGGTCTCTACACTCTGAGTACAAGAGTCCATCATCCCAATACACAGTATGGGGACCACTAGCTTTCCCAGCAGCCTCAGCAGCAGCTTGCTGTCTGAGGGGTTCAAGAGAGGGGCAGCTCTGCTGCTCCTGGCTCAGATCTGCCCTGGAAGGGCCCCCTGTCCCCAAGAACTCAACCTGGTCAGGTTCAAGCTCCTCTGGGACAGTTCCTTCCTCAGGACTGAGATCATCCCCCTCAAGAGACTGATCTTCCTTCTGAGCCAAGGGGGAAGGCACTGCCTTTACCCTACTACTCCTCTTCTTGGAGGGCACTTGGTCCATTATTCCAGAATCCAAGGCCTGTTCAGTGTTAGACATTTTGGCTTGTGACCTGGTCACAGCAAACACATCTGCAGGGATGCCCAGCATTTCTGCATGGGTCCTGAGCTCCACTTCTACCCAAGCTGAAGTTTCTAAATCATTGCCAAGCAAGCATTCAACGGGTAGGTCTGCACTTACCACAACCTTCTTAAGGCCAGTTACCCCTCCCCAGGAGAAGTTAACAACTGCCAGAGTATGATCTGTTCTGACGTTGTTAGCATTGGTCACTTGCTACATTTCACCAAGTATAATCTGCCCAGGATTCACAAGGTCTTGTGTCACCATGGTGACACTTGCCCCAGTGTCCCTAAATGCCAAAGCCTCTTTTCCATTGATTAAGGGCTGTTGCCTGTACTTGCCCAGATTACTGGGACTCACAGAGGAGGTCACATCCATGCCTCCTTCACAGACTAGGACAGCCTGAGTGAGTTCTCTGACTAGGTCAGAGCTCATCTCCTTACCCAGGGTCAACCCTACTAAACCCTTGGCTTGTGTAATCCCACCACCAACTGTAACTGCACTAGGGGAGCAGGTGCCTTAGGGGCATTGGTGGGGGCTGGAGTAGAGTCTTTGGACTTGGTGCAATCACTGGTCCAGTGGGTCTTTTGCTTACAGACCTTGCACCATGGTTTCCTTTGGCCTTTCCCTTTGTTAGACTGTGAATCCCCACCTGAAGAAGATTTTGGGGGCCTTGTGAAGACTTTTGATCTTTACCCTTCTCCCCACCCTTATCAGAGTTTTTAGAATCTTGCTTCTTAGGGTCACCACCTTGGTTCTGTACCTTCTGCCTCACCCTGGTTCTGACCCATTTGTCTGCCTTCTTTCCCAATTCTTGGGGAGAGGTCAGATCAGAGTCCACCAGGTGCTGATCCAACAGCTGATTTTGACAATTGTTAAGGATCTGCTCCCTCATGATAAGATTGTACAATCCTGTGAATTCACATACCTTACTGCCCAATAACCAACCTTCCAGAGCCTTGGCAGAACAATCAACAAAGTCCACCCAGTCTTGAGTCTGTGCCTTCTGGGTATCCCTGAACTTTAACCTGTATTGTTCAGTGGTTAGGCCAAACCCATCAATTAGAGCACTCTTCAAGACTTTGTAATTATCAGCATCCTCCTCTCTAACAGTGAGGAGCTTATCTCTACCTTTGTCTGCAAAGGAGAGCCACAAGATTGCTGCCCACTGCTCCTGAGGGACCCTCTGTACTTTACAGGCCCTCTCTAGAGCAGTTATCCATTTGTGGATGTCATCCCCACTCTGGTAGGGAGGGACAATCTTGCTCAGGTTTCTATGGTCATAAGACCTTTCCCTATCTTTGGGGAAATTGCTGCCACCATGGGACTCTAGTCCCATCTTTTGTCTCTCTCTATAGAGATCTAGGGACTCCTGTCTATAGCCAATTGCTGTTTTCTGAGCTCAAGCTGGGCTTGTTCATACTGAAGCAATCTCTTTCTCCTTTCATGAGAGGATTCCCTCCTATGAGAGGAGACAGAGGTCCCTATTGAGGTGTCAGAGTGGTTAGACTCCTGAGAAGGAGATCTAGACCTTCTGGGCACACTCATTATTCTTCCTGGGGGACAAAGGGGAGGTCATTCTGATCCTCCCCTCCTCCTCCACAGGAGGAATTGGGTTTTCCAGGACAAGGTCATTTTCACCTTCCTGGCCAGTTTCAGAGGGGGGGGGCCTGGGTTTCTTCACCCCTGACCCCATCCTCATCTTCTGCCCCACCCTCTCTGCCTACCCCTTCAGACCCTAGGGGCCTGCTGAGATCATCAGCTAGTAACACCTCCCTGAGGTGTTGGGTGCTGGCACTTTTGCCTGCCTTCAACTTCCTAGTATTGCATAATGCTCTCAATTCCAAGAATGGGAGTTTATCATACTTGGAGGGAAGAAGCCCACTGGCTTCTGGCGAGGACTCACTGGGTCCTGGCTTTGAAGACATTACTAGTGAGGTGTGGTGTATGCACTACCTACTCTAGTGTGGCCTACTAAACTCTCTTGAGTTGTAGAAAGGGTGTGCTATCCCTTAACACACAACTCTAAGTTCAGTAGAACTTACTGTATTACTAAGCTTGATTTATATGTACCTTAGGTACCCTTAGTGGTTTTCAGTTGATCAATTCAATTGATATTATCTGGTAAAACAATAGCAAGCTGGAATCCCACACGCTGCACACCAATGTGAGAAGTTGGCCTGGCATATGCTGTCCACTAATTATAGTGGGCACCTTGCACCAGTCCAAACAACCCCTTATTGGAGATAGGTTAAAGACAACCTTTATTGAAAGCTATCCTAGTGGTAGCTATGGAGAGCAGCCTTCAGGCTAAGTCTTGAAGGAATGTAAAGCAGCTTGTTTTACCAGTCTATAATCTCTTGAGTGACCAAATGAAAGAGGACCACACCAGGTATATATTCAAAATATATGTATTTATTGCTGCTAAACACACCCCTCTAGTCTCTTTATGAGGCTAGAGTTTGAAGTACATAAATTATAAGTTAGTTATCTACAGTAATAGCACAAATACACGTTTGAGCCCTAGGGGCGTACCAAACCATATACCAATAAAGTGGTATAAGAACCACGACTGAGCTAGACACAGGGCCTAGAGCCTGTAGAAGTGCTTGGACCACAAGGAACCACCCAAGGTAGTGACACAGGGGACCACGGGGGACGCGTGCAGTGTATGAACACAGCCGCGAATCGCTGTTAACTTCTATGGGGAAAGTCGCGATTTGAATTTAAAAGAAAAGGGACACTTAGAGGAGGACTTGGAGCAAACCCTTTGAGAACTAGGCTGTTCTAGTGTCAATACCCACGGGAGCACCGGAGTACTCGAGTTACCTCACCCAGGGGAGCCGGGTGCATAGGTGTCTTTCGGGGTCGGGTTTCGTCTGTCGCTTTCAATGGCGATCTGCTGCAAAGTGCTGCTGGCGGCCAAGTCGAAAGTGTTCGGGTGGATCCAAAGGTGGATTGAAGATCTGAAGAACCTGAAAGCAGAGGGGACAGAGTCTGGGTCACTAGCCAGTGACCAGGAAGGCGATGAGCAGATGCCCACCGATGTCGAGTGCTTCAGGTAGGTTGACGGTCGTCTTGACTCTTCAGCCACGAGGTCCAGGAGGCGTCGACGACGACCAGGAGCTGGATTCGAGCTGTCCCACGACGTCTGTCAATTGCAGGGGTGTCGGCGACCGGATTGGACCCAACAGGCCTTGGCAACGGCAAGTCTCGTGGAAATGGAAGAAGGACGATGTTGCAGACCAGCAAGGTCTGTGGGACTCACCCAGCGAGGGTAAGTCAGGGCACGCCTGGAGCAACCAGGGAGCCCAAGCAGAAGAAGATTGGCCTTCGGGAGGGTCTACTAGCCAACGGACTAGCGACCGCGAAGGAGCCTCGAGTCGACGCACGTGGAGCTGGCTCACAGGACACTCGTGGAGTGGAGGCCAGTGATCTTCGGTGCAGTTGGTGCTGGAGGCTGGGGCTACTCGGAGCCCAAAGCACGACTTCGTGGGAGACCCAGAAGAGGATGCACTTGCAAATGCGATCGGTGTCCAGGGGTCACGGTTCCACGTTACCCACGACAGCTACGGGCCTCAGCTTTACTGGGAACTCAGGGCAGCCTCGGGAAGTCTGGAAATCCACCTCTGGTGATGCAAAGACTTCAGGCGTCCGGCGGAGCTTCAGCGATGCAGACCGGACAATTGCTTCTTTGGTGCCTGCCAAGCAGGGGAGTCACTCCTTGACCCCAAGGGAGATTCTTCAGTCCTCTAATCTTGAAGTAGAGCGTCGAAGGTCCAGGATTCTGTGTCAGAGTTTCGTCCAGGTTAATCTAAAGTCCTAAGGACTGGGGTCCCATACTTATACTAAGGTAGGGGGTTGGACATACTCTGTGGCCCCACCTATGGGAGGGTCAGGGCAGAGGGGTGGTTACACCCCTTTCCCTTTGTCCAGTTTCGCGCCAGAGCAGGGGCTGGAAGCCCCTGAGCCGGTTTGAACTGGGGTATGCACAGGGACACCAAATGTGCCCCCAGTGCAGGACTTCAAAGCACCAGAGAGTGCTCCCGCCCAGCCCCAATACACACTATCCTGTCTGGGGAGGTGGTTACACCTCCCTGGGACAGGAAACCTATTGTCCAGGCCTCCCCTGCCGGAGTTTCGGTCAGCAGCAGGAGGCCAGACTCGTGTCTGTGGCAGCGGCATCCATTTTGTGATGCCAGGGCTCTGGAAAGTCAGTACCGGGTATACCGGTGTGTACATGTCTCTCCCTCTAGAAGGGTGGAATGCTACCCCCGCCGCCAGAACTGGCGGGTGGGTAGTATTCCAAGATGTTTAACACCAAACACGACATGTTTCCGTGCAGCCATCCCAAAGTTAGCATTTAACGCGAGGTTATAATGCGCTTAAGAGTATATGGTCGGGCTGCACTACAAACAGCATCAGAGAAGGGTCTCCGAACGCTGCAGAGGGGCCCAGCTCGTGCAGGGGCACCCTCTCACATAGGAACCATGCAATCTGCCTTCAGGATTGATAAGGCCTGCCATAGGAGTGACTTATAGGTTTATATGTGTGTATGTATGTAGTGATATAGGTAGCCTATATCACAGTAAGGGGTGCATGCACCACCTTACCCAGGCTGCAGTAGCAGACCTGTGGTGTCATTTTGGATGGCCTTCCAGGGGTGGCACAATACATGCTGCAGCCCCTGGTAGGCCTCTGAGGTACCTATGCCCTGGGTACATAGTATACCATATACTAGGGACTTATAAGGGCACTCCAGATTCCAATCAGAGATGTGCCTAAGGCACATGGAAACCATTTTAAAGAGGAAGCAGCTAGGCTGGGGTTCTGATTAGCAGGGCCCCAGCCAGACTAAGGTCGAAAAACAGTGAAGCATCAGCAAAAAGTGGGGGTACCCATGTGAAGCAGATCCTACTCTCCTACAATGCCGAAATAGATCGTCAAGCTTTGCTAGTAGAGATTGAAGCAATAAATGAGGAATTAAGTAAATCGGACAAAAAAGACTTCATTGCGACTAAAAGAAATGAAATAACAGAGCGTTTAAAGAAGCATGAAGACAGAATTAAAGTGAGAAAAGTACATAAATTTGCGCGTGACCAGGCGGATTACGAGCAAGGCCAAATATACACATTTGCCCGTAGGTATGAGAACGCAAAGAAATTGAAATTCAGTGACAAAATAAAACCAAATGTTGCTAGAAAAGCGCAAACATCCAATAATGAGGCAGAAACATCGAGCACTGATACTGAATCAGTAACTAGTGACTCCAGTATGGAAGGGCGAGATTTGGGAGACCCAACGAACAAAACTATTCTTAGCCTAGGAGAAGAGATTGATTTTTTAGTGGTGGAGCGCAGACAGACCTTGAGGCCGAGAAACGAAAAGAAGCCAATAGGAAAAGGCGGAACACAATTGAAGAGCAAGGCGCCGAAGGCGGCAACGGAAGGCCAAAGGAAAAGGAAAAGAACCAATGGCGCAGGAAATAACATCAGAAGATAAAACTATAATTAATCTATCGTCCATTACATTAACTAAGGCTGAAGAACAATTACTTGCATTAGGGCTGAATTTCTGTCCTGAAAGCAATTTTGATTATGCAAGTACAAGGGTCGACGTATTCTGCTTCATACGTAAATTGAAACTAAAAAAGTTCTTTACCATAAAAACTGGACTGGACAAGGCCAAAACGGCACATATGGCTGAAACTAGTAATCTTCCAAAACTTCAAGTTTCAGATTTACCGACACTGTTAACCATGCATGATTTAAGCAATGAGTCAAATGGGACCGGTCAAGAACAAGATTCTGTGGACTCCACCCAAAGCAGATTACAGAAAATAAATTTACTTCAACAAGGGGCAGGTGAAAGTCCTTACAAACCAAAATCCACATTTTTGCCCGTTATGCCGAAGGATGCTGTTGACATCTTTCATGAAAGAGTGACTGATGACATTAAGAAATTGCATCATCAAGTAAACTATAAAAAATGGAAGATGAAATACAATAAAATACAATATGAAAATCTAATGAAAAAACTGGGTGAAGACGTGGAAATTGTCATAAAAAAATCAGACAAGGGAGGAAACATAGTGCTATGGCCTAAAAAAGACTATGTACAAGAAGGCATGAGACAGCTAAATAATGGTCAATGCTATGAGAAAACCACAATGAGGGAATATAATAAAGCGAAGGATATCATAAAAAAAAAAAAAGACTTGCAACATTGGAAACGAGAAGGACTGATTTCATCAGGGGAATATCAATATATGTATAATGAATTCCCCGTTCTTCCATTTATATACTTTATACCAAAGGTCCATAAAAATGTTATGCCAATACCGGGACGCCCCATAATTTCTGCTACAAACAGCATGGCAGAACATGTGGGGGAATATGTGGACTACTTTTTGCAAGATCTGGTCAAAAAATTGCCCTCATATGTGAAAGATACAGGTGACTTTTTAACCAAACTCAGTGATATTGTATGGACAGATAATATGATTTTAATTGCATTGGACATAGAGTCACTGTATACGAGCATTGACCATACGACAGGCATGAATGCTGTTAGGCACTTCCTAGACACTAGGCCATGTGAATATCATCAACATAACAAGATGCTACTTTCCCTTATTTCATGGTGTTTGCACAATAATTATTTTTTGTTTGGTAAAGATACCTACAGACAGATAGGAGGAGTGGCAATGGGGGCCTGTTTCTCCCCTAGCTACGCGTGTTTGCACGTGGGCTATTGGGAGGAACAGGCCTCCATGGACTACATACTCATCGGAGACCTGAACTTCCACCTCGACAACCCCAGCGACCCCAACTTTGCCAACATAGGACTGAGACAGCTCATCACCACGCCCACCCACAAGGCAGGACATACCCTCAACCCGATCTTCGCAGGAGGCAACAGCATCCACTTCAGCCACATCACACAACCCCCATGGATGGATCACCACTGCGTACACTTCCATGTCGACATACCCAAGCCGCCTAAACCTGCTACGTGCCCTCCACGAAGGAACTGGAGCAAAATCACGGAGGAGCAGCTCAACTTCACCTTCAACCGCAACGCCCCCACCACCTCGACTGACGCCAACCTCGCAGCCAAAGAACTCCACTGATGGATCTCCAACTGTGCAGAAAAGCTTGCACCCCTGCACAACTCCGACAGACAGCGGCCCAGAAAGGCCACCTGGTTCACCACCGACCTCCAAGAATCCAGATGCACCTGCAGACGTCTCGAGAAGAGCTGGAGGAACATCAAAACGTCAGAAGATCGCACCACCTACAAGGACGCCATGACAGAATATCACCAACGCATCAGATCCACCAAAAGGACCTTCATCCAGAGCAAGATCCTCGCCAACTCCAGCAACTCCAAGGAACTCTTCATCGTCATCCAGGAATTCACCAAGCCTCCCAGCGAAACCACGGACATCACCCCCTCCCAGGACCTCTGCAACAAGCTCGGATCCTACTTTCATCTGAAAATCAAGGGCCTCTACGACCATTTCAACGACCAGACACCTGACTCCGAAACAACTTCCCTCGCCAACAACACCAGCCAGCCCACCATCTCCTCCTGGACCCCAGTCACCACCGAAGACACTACCTCAACCATGGAAGGCATCCACTCAGGAGCCCCCACGGACCCCTGCCTGCTGAACATCTTCCACCGAGCCGCCACCGCCATCGCGCCAGAACTACGACACACCATCAACGCCACGTTCAAGACCGGTATCTTTCTTCCCCGACGACTGGAAACGTGCAGAAGTCAGACCCCTGCTCAAGAAGCCCTCAGCAGATCCCACGAACCTCAAGAACTAC
Source organism: Calotriton arnoldi (assembly GCA_963921515.1). Lineage (NCBI taxonomy): Eukaryota > Metazoa > Chordata > Amphibia > Caudata > Salamandridae > Calotriton > Calotriton arnoldi. Next base: position 29,514 of record CAWUFW010016735.1, read on the forward strand.
CGACCCATCTCCGTTCTCCCTTTTGTGGCCAAAGTCACAGAGAAGACCGTTAACTTCCAGGTAACAAAATTAATCGAAGAAAACTCCATCCTCGACCCCTACCAATCCGGATTCCGCAGCAACCACAGCACAGAGACTGCCCTACTCGCCACCACAGATGACATCCGTACCCTCCTTGACCAAGGACATACAGCGGCCATGATCCTACTCGACCTCTCGGCAGCATTCGACACCGTCTCCCACCGCACACTCACCGCCAGACTCCATTACGCCGGCATACAGGGAACTGCCCTCCACTGGATCCGCTCCTTCCTCACCGGCAGAACCCAACGAGTCAGACTGCCACCCTTACTCTCCAAACCCACAGAAATGACCTGCGGTGTACCCCAAGGATTGTCGCTCAGTCCCACGCTCTTCAACATCTACATGGCCCCCCTCGCCGCCATTGTCAGACAGCACGGACTCAGCATTGTATCCTACGCCAACGACACTCAGCTCATCCTCTCCCTCACCAAGGACCCCATCACCATCAGACTCAGCTTCCAGGAAGTTATGAAGGACGTCGAATCCTGGATGAACAGCAGCTGCCTGAAACTCAACTCGGAGAAGACAGAGGTCCTCGTCCTCGGACCCTCCCCCTCTGCATGGGACAACACCTGGTGGCCCACTGCCCTCGGCAGCCCTCCAACCCCCATGGACCAAGCCCGAAACCTCTGCATCGTTCTCGACTCCTCCCTCTCCATGGCCTGACAGGTCAACGCCATCACTGCCAGCTTTTTCAACACCCTTCGCATCCTCCTCCGAATCAAGAAAGACCGTCACCCACGCACTCATAACCAACAGGCTGGACTACGGAAACGCCCTCTACGCCGGGATCAACAAGTCCCTGCTCCGCAAACTCCAGACCATACAGAACACCGCAGCCAGACTGGTCCTCGGCATCCCTCAACACGAACACATCACCCAACTCCTGCGGAACCTCCACTGGCTCCCCGTCGAGAAGAGAGTCACTTTCAAGATACTCACCCATGCCTACAAATGCCTCCATAACACCGGACCCCAATACCTCAACGAGAGAATCTCCTTCTACGTACCCAATAGAAACCTCCGATCCGCCGACCTCGCCCTCGCTGAAAACCCGCGCATCCACAGAGACAGAACAGGTGGAAGAGCCTTCTCCCACATCGCAGCCAAGACCTGGAACGAGCTCCCTATCAACATCAGACGCGCCCCCTCACTGAACCTTTTCAGGAAGGCACTCAAGACCTGGCTCTTCGACTGAGTGGAGTTGTCCCCCCCCCCAGCACCTTGAGACCCTCACGGGTGAGTAGCGCGCTTATAATCCCCCTGATTGATTGATTGATTAGGGCCGGGCTTGAAATCTGTTTTGACGGTATTTGGAGACTGCCACAGACCACGAAGTGGTCTGTTAAGCCTTGGTAACCCCCTGTGTCCAGTCCTTCCTCCTGATTTATTTTGAGAGAAATTGTTCTGTGTGTGCCTGGCCCATCCTGCCAGGCCCAGTTCTAGGTTGATATTGGGGATAGCTGCCTTTTGATTGGCTTCTCTACTTGGGCAGCTGTTCTAGGCTCACCTTTCCTTCTTTTACATAGCCTTTTGCATTCTCTCTTGGTCATCCACCCAATTGCCTTTTATACAATAAGGCTCCCAGTTTCTGCAAAGAGTACAAAATGAAGCGACAGTGGCATCATAGCGCTTTCTTACATTATTTGCAGCCATGCAGCATGGCTGAAACTCATTCTCCTAGCCAATATGTCTCAGAGGTGAGACATATTGGCTTTGTCAATGCTTGTTTTTTATTTGCAGCCAATTATTATCTGCTTCCAATAGAAAGTAGCACGCTCAAACAGGTTTTGACATTCACTTTGCACATAATATTAGTGCTTGCTCCCTAAATAGAAGAAATAGAAACCACTCAGTAAAACCTGGGGGTACTTTCCAGTGCTACCGGATGAGCGATCGAATTTTTAAATAATCAGTGCTATTGCATAAACCTCACAATTTGCATATGCGGTCATTTTTGCAGTGGTGCATAGGTCAAAATGTCCCAGGAGGGTGTTTTGTCATCCCTCTCACATTTGAAGCAATTCGTTAAATTATATTCTTTAATCATGATTAGATGTTTAACTATGTAAAAAGTTTAGGTACAAGGAAAATGCAAACAAAATTAAAATATTTCTTAGACTTATGTACTTCAGAACTTCTTGGCATTTATGGAACATATTCTGAAAATAATATTTGGTTTAACCAGTTCTGTTTAGTTTGTATTTCTTTTACAAACGATAATTACAAAAAGAAACGGTTTAATAAAAAATGATAAACTTAAGGTGAATAACGAGCGCCAGATGAATTAGTGGCATTGGACATTGTAAATCATTTTATGCATTGCTTTATAGGTTAGAATGAAACGCACACCTTACACTATTAAATAACAGGCCTTATCTAGTTCTTGCATTCTCACAGCTGCACAAGCAACAAAGTAAGGATTTTTTTTAAAGTAACTTAACTCGTTCGTTTTCAAATTCCGTTCTTGCATTACACTAATGATTGGTTTCAGCTCCTTGCCTTTCCAAATGTTGAAATTGCAGCCCAAGCGTGTTTCTAGGGGCTGGGGGAAGGGAGCGGTGTTCCTTCAGTGCAGGCTTTGACTTTGACCTGTGTTTCCTGCCTTAGAAAGGCGAAACAAAAGCCGTGATTTGCATTCGTTAACACCTCTTCAGGTAGGAGGCCTGGAAACCATTGTGTTGTTAATCCAGTGCTGTCTGCGCTGCTGTTCAGAGAAGGGTGGAGGCCTTCATTCCAAAATTTTGAGAACTGCTTTGCAGGGTCTTGTCTTAACTCTGCGTGAAATACATGCTGTGGTCCTGCCCCCGCCTTCGGGACTACTGGGAGGGAGTTCGTCAATCTCTGAGCGAAGTCACACAAATCCCTGTCTCGGACGACGCCCTGAACTGCCTTATAGGTCTTCGTAGACGTACAAAGGTGCAGAAGGTACGACTGAGATTCTTAGACTTGGCCCTCATATTGGCAGTAAGAGCCCTCACCATGAGGCGGAAATCCCCCAGGTGTCCAGCGGTATCTAGCTGGCAGGACGACATGATTCAGTGGGGAGGAGCTGAGGTGCAGCCCTTCGGAGGGAAGAAGAGAGGGGCTACGAAAGCAACCCATTTCGATGGAGTGGGAGATCATGCTACATGAGTTCAAATCACTTGACTTACTACCCCCACAGGGTACCCCACCCCCATAACACACAGTTCCACCCAGTGACTCTTTAACATTAGGTTCCTGAGACTCAGACCCATAAATTATAACCCGCGGGTGCTGCAGACTTCTCAGAGTTACACTACACTATTAACATCCCCTTTCGGTTGCTATGGAAGCTACACATCGACTGACCAGGAGTGTGGGTTGGGAGGGTTAGGGAGGGAGGGGACATGGTTGAATCTGTTTTTCTCGTTAATTGGAACTGTAAATGCTTTATGCGGTTACTTTATCTGCCATAGCTGCAATGACCTGGTACTCACGTTGTCATCAGGAATCATTTGTTCTTCATTTCCTGTCGAATAGTATGTAAAACGTTTGGTAGATTCATGCAACGTTTATGTTGTACCTATTACAAGTACAAAAAAGACTGTCTCTTTATAAGATTCATTGCAATGGATGTGATGTTACAGTCATCAATAAAGTATGTTAAAAAAAAAAAAAAAAACTCTGCGTGAAATGCAAAGTCTGGTTTCCCCTCCTTGTTGTGATGCTGATGAGGGGAACATAAGAAATGCGAGTAGGCTCAATGCATTTTCTTTTTTTTTTCCGGTACATTTACTTGAAAGAGGAGGTGGAAACGACTTTCTTTCTCTTATTCTAAAGGGGAAATAGATAACAAGTGAAATGCCAGTTGTATCTTTAATTGTGCCGTAAGACCTAACCGCAAAAATAACTCTGAAAAATCTATTTTGCTTAGTACAGGGCAAGGTGCATGCAGACTGGGCCCTCTTTACGGCCCCTCAGCACAGTCAAATTTGAGGTACTTCAAAAAGACCACTATTTAACTGCCGCGATAGAGGGACATGTTTTAATGCACTATTAAAATGATTTGTGAAGAATGTGATTGTCGCATTAATGAAACACTGGTTAACCCTTTAAGTAAGAGATTCATTTTAAAAGATCTGGAAAAAATGGTTGGCATTTGGTGAAAACTCTTTAAATGGAACAGTAGTGATTCAATGCCTGAAAAGCACATATTGGGAAAGAAGCAAGTTGAAATATAGGTATTTTTTCAAATTAAATAGCACAAATAAATACTAAAGGCTAATTTGCACTTAAAGGATTCCATGCTAAATGAAGGTTGCATTTCCCTGGTAGAGTGGTACAATAGGTAAATGCACTTCCCTGAGACCTGCCGTCAGAGCTTTTCATGCCTCTGAGGTCAATGGTGAATGTGTTAATTCATAGTGTAATGATTGCACTTATCACAAGACTTGCTAGGTTTATTATGTGCTGTATGTAAATAAATACTTATATTAAATATTATTATCATTAAAATGCCCTTCGCTCCAGGGGAATAGTGGATATTCAATTTTCTGAAAGGCAAGTTGCCATAAAGGTGCATTTATACCTCACACATGTACTTTGTGACAATACACACAAGGCACCATCTTACAGTGCCAACTTTTCTTGTTGCAGTTTATATATATATGGTACAATTATGGACCAACCAAATAGCTTTGGAGTTTATATATTGAAAAGGTATTCTCTAACTTATCGCACACACATCGAACAGGTATACCATCGCAGCAGTGGTGGAAGAGTCACTCAGTTATGCAACAGGTACAATACAGACAATAATAGTCCCAACTTCCTTTCACACATAGAGCACGTACAGCATGGACATAAGTAGTGAAAGCTTGAATGTACACAAAATAGATACCAGAACTAGGACATTTTTCTTCAAACTTCCCTAATACACACAGATGAGGCAGAGAGCATGCAGCAGTCCTGTAAGCGTCCCACACCCATACACACAGCATTTACATCATGGTAAGCAGAAGTGCAAACTTTCCTAACCCACATTCAGATTAAGCACAAACACCAGCAGTGCACGTATTCCTCAGAAAAAAATGTGCAACACGTGTTACAGCAGTTCAAGCTTATTCACTACACAATAGAAGCACATTGGAGATGTAAGGCGGTGCTTCCCAAACATTTAAGAACCATAACCCAATTTTCAGAATGACAAACTTTCGCAACTGACCAAACATTAATTGATATGAGGCCAGGTGATTTTTTTATGTAACTAAAGCATTGGGTCGTAGCGCACTTTACAGACATTTTCCATTGAAATGTTCATTAAATTTGCACAGACACAGCGGCTTATTTATGAGCCCCTGCGTCACTTTTGCGCCGCTGTTGCGTCACTTTTTGTGATGCAGCGGCGGTGTAAATAATGCGCCATGTTGTGCCATATTTACGAAGTGACACATCTAGGCAGATGCGCACTACTTTATACCTGTGTCAGGTATAATGTATGCAGGGTGGGCGTTCCCCCGCAAGAAAGGGTCATAGGAGTGGCTGCGCCACTTCTAGGATGCCAACGCGTCAATATCTTACGCCTGCCTCATGGCAGGCGTAAGTGTGATGCAGTCCAACATTGCTGGAGTTGCGTCACGCTTCCCGCACAACGAAATGGATTAAGCCCATTTGTCAGCAATTGGGCACGCTGAACTTTCGGGAAGCTCTGCATATTTTAAAATCGGACACAAGCTGTTTTTGTTGCACAGTTGCTAAGTTCCTAGGCCACAAGTGGGGTATCAGGACAAAGAGGCAGGGAGGTTACACAGCACATAGTGGAGAGGCCACTAGCATCTAAACGGTCTATTCCATCATGCACTATATGGGGGAAACAATATCACAAACTGTCTCTCAACAAGCAAGGAAGCCTTCTTATTGTACAAATTACCACCAAAGCGATTTTGGCCTGTTTTACTATTGTTTACATATGATTCTTTACTCTTATCTTCTTAATTCCAGTGATGTTTTGAAGGTCATTATTTAAAATTTTTATGAATTTTTACTTGTACGAAAGTGTTCTTAACATGAATGGTTTTATCTAGACTGCTGTATGTGATACTTTTGAAGGCCTTTTGCCAAAATAAAGTAGTTTGAAAGGTATACAAATGTGGCACTCTTCTTCTATGTCCTTGGCTATGGGGTTGGTATGGAATAATCCAATTCTTCTCTTCATGGAATTGCATGTCATAATACATGTAAGAGACAGTTATGTGGGAGTAGCTGGTACACCATATGTGAAGTCATTTCACTTCAGTTCACATACCTTATTCGATTTCGCATGGAAATCAAATAATGATGCAACTGTCACTGGCGAAAGGCAAAGAGTACAATGGACTTTTTATGCCTTTTCCGACTTTGCTTGTGTGGTAGTTGCTATTGATTGCATCCACGTGACACTTCAGCTATTTAACCAAACAGCACTACTTTTCTACAACTGACACACGTGGCATCCCATCAATGTGTAAGCTGTCTGCGATGTCAGGAGTTGCTTCACTTATCTGTACATGACAGATGTACCTTCAGTCAGTCACCTTTTACCTCTCAGCACTCTGGTTTGTTGCTACTGATTTTAGTGGCATGTGGCTCATTGGTGAGTAAGAACGTCTCACACTGGGGCTACATGTGCATTTGGGGTATGGCAATTCAAATATGTTCACTCATTACTCACTATAACACAATAGGCACACATTAACCTGACAGTCACTGCATTTACATAGGCATGAGGTATTATATATAGAATATAACCCTGTTGTAGCTGTTGCCAAGTATGTCAGTTCTGCAAAAAATAAGGCATGCCAAACCCAAAACAGGTAAACTTTTTTGTTTTGTGCATAATGCAGATCCATCACGCTTGCGCATCTCCATGCACAGTGTTGCTATCAATGTATTGATTTCAGATGTTGCTTTGATGTTATCAATGATATATAGAACATGTCTTGAGTGATGTAATATGTGAGGTCATAAGCACTGCATTTCAAGGGCGTGAGTTATAGATACTTATGTTAAATATAACTGATGAATTTAAGTGTTTTTTAATTTGAAATATTACGGTTTAAACTGTCATTTTCACCCAACTATAATGTCACTTTAGCCTTTGTTTTTTTCTGTGAATTTTTTAATGTTTTTTTCTACTGCAATGTAAGATAATGTTACCATACCTTACTATAACATAATTGTAACTTTTTTCAGTTAATTTTCAGTTTTTTAAATATTTAAACATAAAGTACGATTTTATTACTGTACTTAACTATGCCAATCTCCTTTGGTGTCCTCAGGGATGTCATCAATGATGTAATTGAACATGTCATGAGTGCTGTACATGTGAGGTCATAAGCAGTGCAAGGTGGGGTGCAGTTACATCAAGTGCTTCAAACTACAACTGTTGGATTTCAGTGTTTTCTTTCAGTTTAAAATGGTATTTTTAATTAGAATTTTCATTTAACTATAGTGTCACTTTGTCCTTTGGTTTTCAGTGATGTGTGTATATATATATATATATATATATATATATATATATATATCTTTTTTACAAGTTTTTTTCAAGATAAAAAAGAAGGGTGGGCTTCATTCTTCTTTTGTGGTAAAATATTGAATGTGGCCTAACGGCTAGGTCGGTCGACCTCGGAGCTGGGGAACCAGATTCGAGTCTCAGCAGGGACGCTCAACATTCTGCGATTCTGGGCAAAACACTTAATCTCCCCGTGCCTAACAGAATTGAATGTGTCTGTCTGTAATGTAACTAGTGCTCATGTAAAGCGCTCTGATACCTTCGGGTCGAGTTTGCGCTAAATAAAACTCCGCAAAAAAAATATTGAACAAGAACAGCACCCACCTGCCTGCCACTGGCAAAGAGGCAGTACAACCCCTCCTCCCTGCACACGGACCCACTAATTAAGATATATATTTATATATATATATATATTCATATTCAAAACCAGACTTTAGCCTCCTGCTACGTGGCGAAAAGTAAATGGCACAGCAGTGACGTAATCTCCACCTCACATTCACAGAAAACCAGGACAAGAAATGGCTGACGTATTTCAGCCTTTGCCTTCAATATATATATATATATATATATATATATATATATATATATATATATATATATATATCAACAAGCAATCCTGTTCCACAAGGGAAGAAGGCACGCACTCAAGGCTGTTAGGTATAGGGCTTCTTTATTTCCTCGGGTCTCCCTCAACCCCGCAACCGGAGAGACGCGTTTCGGCTGCCCAGCAGCCTTTATCAATCTCATTGGTGCCAAATACATTCAGGTATATATAGCCCTTCCCACTCTCAGGCATTAATAGACATAAAAGAACAGTTATCCCGTTGTGCAATGTTATACTTCAAACATATCATAGTGCTTGATCAGTATCATGGTTTTGAAAGCCACAATTGTGGATAGAAAAACATGAAATCACTGAAAAACATGTAAAGGCATAACGTAGCAAAATATAAAACATAATGCATAATTAACCTACATTGCCATAAACGATACTATAGAGCCTCTTAAAATGCACACAGAAAGAAAATGTCACTTGCCTGTGATGGGGGCACATTATGTTAAAAAAAACATAGTATGTACTATTAGCGTGAAGCCAGTACTACGCAAAGGGGACCCTTCCAAAAGTGTTTAGGGTGTAGTGGCTCAACCCGGACCGCCCCACGTCCGATGGAGGCAGAGGTCTTTGCTGCCAGCTGACAGTCCGTGACTCACACGGAGAGACGGAGTTACTTTACCATCGTTTCCAAGCTTTGCCAACACCGGGACTGTGAGGTTGTAAGTGCAGGGCTCAGGAATCGTTTGTTGCCCAGCACAGTGCTACAATCTCAAGACAACCATTCTTCAGCCACTCACTTTGAGGAGGGAAAAATCCGGCTGTAAGAGACATTCGTCCAGATTGCGAACCAACTGCATGAGGGGATTTGCAGTCCATAACTATGAACTGGCCGAGTGTTCTATGATGAGATATGGTGTAGGTGTGCCCCATGCTACTTTAGAAGGAGGGGTTAATAAATAAAAGGAAACTTTGAAATTGTAACACCGGAGGCATCTGAAGAGGCTACCGCCGAAACGCGTCATGCCAGAGAATTCGAATAAATGATTCCTTGAAGCCCTGCAGTGTTCCCTTGTCTTTTTCGAAGGAGAAGGATATTTTTTGCATATTAGCGTGAAGCCAGTACTACGCAAAGGGGACCCTTCCAAAAGTGTTCAGGGTGTAGTGGCTCAACCCGGACCGCCCCACGTCCGATGGAGGCAGAGGTCTTTGCTGCCAGCTGACAGTCTGTGACTCACACGGAGAGACGGAGTTACTTTACCATCGTTTCCAAGCTTTGCCAACACCGGGACTGTGAGGTTGGAAGTGCAGGGCTCAGGAATCGTTTGTTGCCCAGCACAGTGCTACAATCTCAAGCCAACCATTCTTCAGCCACTCACTTTGAGGAGGGAAAAATCCGGCTGTAAGAGACATTCGTCCAGATTGCGAACCAACTGCATGAGGGGATTTGCAGTCCATAACTATGAACTGGCCGAGTGTTCTATGATGAGATATGGTGTAGGTGTGCCCCATGCTACTTTAGAAGGAGGGGCTTAATAAATAAAAGGAAACTTTGAAATTGTAACACCGGAGGCATCTGAAGAGGCTACCGCCGAAACGCGTCATGCCAGAGAATTCGAATAAATGATTCCTTGAAGCCCTGCCGTGTTCCCTTGTCTTTTTCGAAGGAGAAGGATATTTTTTGCATATATATATATATATATATTCATATTCAAAACCAGACTTTAGCCTCCTGCTACGTGGCGAAAAGTAAATGGCACAGCAGTGACGTAATCTCCACCTCACATTCACAGAAAACCAGGACAAGAAATGGCTGACGTATTTCAGCCTTTGCCTTCAATATGTATATATATATATATGTATATATATATATATATATATATTCACTGAAAAAACCGTAGGTTTCAGGCACGTTATAGTTACAAATTAGCATTTTAAAAACCTTTGAAATTCACTGAAAAAACCATAGGTTTCAGACACGTTATAGTTAGAAATTAGCATTTAAAAAACCTTTGAAATTCACTGAATTATAGTTAGTTGGACATTGCACTCGTACAAAACCCGTGAAATTCCCCCGTTATAGTTAGTTCAGCTAACTATAACTCGCGCCCCGCAATGCACTGCTGATGACGTCACATATTACATCACTCATGACATGGTCAGTGACATCACTGATGACATCACTGATGACATCTCAAATGACATCACTGATGACATCATCCAGTGACTGTGTGTTTCTGTAAAGTTTAAATATGTTTAATATATATAGGGAAAGGCGTATTGAAGAATGAGTGGGTGTATAAGTGTCTGAATGGATGATTTAGTACGTGCGTGACTGACTCTACAAGTGAGTGATTAAACGTATCTTACTGAATGCATGGGTTAGTGACTAAACTGTGTGAATGTCTGTATCCGTCTGTTGGTGTGTAAGTGGATGCATGGATTTGCGAATAGCTACATGAGTGTCTATATGGGTTATTGATTGGTTCTATGAGTATCTGTATGGGTGCCTGAGTGTTTGTGTGGATGGGGTGTGTGCGACTGTGCATAGATGTGTGAGTGGGTGATTCACTGGGTGGATGGTTTCAAGAGTGCATCTGTGATAGACTGTATGGGTGGGTAAGTGTGTGTAAGAGTGTGTTAGTGAGTGAATGTATGTCCCAGTGGTACATGTGTGAGTAACTACATATGTGAAAGGCAGTATATATGTGTATTGGAGTATATAAATAGCTATAAGCGAGAGTGAGTGATTGTGATAGTGGCTGTATGGATGAGTGTGTGCTTGTATCAGTGATTGTATAAGAGCGTAACAATGTGCTAGTATTTGTATGATTAAGTGAGCTGGTGTGTGTATAACTGTATAGGTGAGTAAATGGCAGTGTGTTTAATTATTTGCATGACTGACTAGGTGTGTGAGTACCTCTATGGATGAGTGGCGGTGTTTGAGTGTCTATATAGGAGTAAGAGTGCATATGATAGTCCTGTACTGAGTGACCATAAGTATGAGTGACTGTACGGGTGAGTGAGTGGATGTGTGTGTGTAGACCTAAGAATCAGTGAGTGGGTATGTAGTTATTGGTGTTGGAGTGTCTATGGTTTTGCGAATGGCACTCTGTAATTTAGATTGGGTGTATCAAAGGTTATATTAGGGTGTGAGGAGCTGCATCAGATTATCACGTGGATGATGTCATCAGTGATGTCATTTGAGATGTCATCAGTGATGTCATCAGTGATGTCACTGACCATGTCATGAGTGATGTAATATGTGACGTCATCAGCAGTGCATTGCGGGGCGCGAGTTATAGTTAGCTGAACTAACTATAACGGGGGAATTTCACGGGTTTTGTACGAGTGCAATGTCCAACTAACTATAACTGTCCCTAAAACCTATGGTTTTTTCAGTGAATTTCAAAGGTTTTTTAAATGCTAATTTCTAACTATAACGTGTCTGAAACCTATGGTTTTTTCAGTGAATTTCAAAGGTTTTTAAAATGCTAATTTGTAACTATAACGTGCCTGAAACCTACGGTTTTTTCAGTGAATTTCAAAGGTTTTTTAAATGACAATTTTTAAATGTATTAATTTTTATATTAATTTTTTCATACTGATTTACTACATTTTTAGAAACAATTTCTTTTACATATTTTATTTTTAAATTACATTGTAATTACATTATACATTACATTACAAAAATACTTTCTCAGAATGAATTACTTTAGTTTAAATACTTTGCACATAGGCAATAGACTTTTAAGTACAGTAGTTACAGTTGTTGCAATGGGCAACACATTTTCAAACACAATGCAACATTCAGCTCAATGTGAATTTCTAGTTAAATGCAATTAGTTACTTTATGGATTACTTTTTCTAACCACAGGACTGGATCCTAGATTCAGTCCTGGTACATCTCCTGTAAACAGTTGAGTAAAAGCGTTTTGGTTACAGTCGTGATTTTTAAGGAATATTATTGTATTTTAAAAGTTGACACTTAGAAACTTTTTCTCATAGAATCACCAATGTTATCCTATGGAAGGAAATTCACTTCGCAGGTAAAAACTGTTATCGTTACTTTTTCTTACTCAGTGTTGGATCCTGGATCCAGCACTGGTGCATCTCCTGTAAACAGTTGAAAGAATGCGTTTAAGTCATACAGGCGATTTTTAAGGAATATTTGTAGTTTGTGAAAATCGACACTTTGAAACTTTTCTGCTGAAAACGGAAGAAAATATAAGTTACTGGTAAGTACGGTTAAAATTACTTTTCAGGACCAGTACTGGGCTGAAAGATGCAGCACTGAGGTCTCTCCTGATAACAGGTGAGTAAATCGGAATTCGTATTTCGGCTGATTTTAGAGGAATATTTTAAAGTTCCAAAACTCCACACTTAGAAGAATTTCCAAGTGAAACCAGTCAATGTTAGCCTATGAAGGAAATTCAAGTTACCGGTAAGTACGGTTAAAATTACTTTAGAGGATCAGTACTGGGCTGAAAGATGCAGCACTGAGGTCTCTCCTGATAACAGGTGAGTAAATCGGAATTCGTATTTCGGCTGATTTTAGAGGAATATTTTAAAGTTCCAAAACTCCACACTTAGAAGAATTTCCAAGTGAAACCAGTCAATGTTAGCCTATGGAAGGAAATTCAAGTTACTGGTAAGTACGGTTAAAATTACTTTTCAGGACCAGTACTGGGCTAAAAGATGCAGCACTGAGGTCTCTCCTGATAACAGGTGAGTAAATCAGAATTCGGATTTCGGCTGATTTTAGAGGAATATTTGTATGTTTCAAAAATCAACACTTGAAACTTTTTCAGCAAAAAGCAGGCAATGATATCCTATGGAAGGAAATTCAAGTTACTGGTAAGTACGGTTAAAATTACTTTTGAGGATCAGTACTGGGCTGAAAGATGCAGCACTGAGGTCTCTCTTGATAACAGGTGAGTAAATCGGAATTCGTATTTCGGCTGATTTTAGAGGAATATTTTAAAGTTCCAAAACTCCACACTTAGAAGAATTTCCAAGTGAAACCAGTCAATGTTAGCCTATGGAAGGAAATTCAAGTTACTGGTAAGTACGGTTAAAATTACTTTTCAGGATTAGTACTGGGCTGAAAGATGCAGCACTGAGGTCTCTCCTGATAACAGGTGAGTAAATCAGAATTCGGCTGATTTTAGAGGAATATTTGCACAATGGTGAAGGGAGGGGGCGGGGCCTGAGGTGACATCTGTGCAAACGCGCCCCGTGGCGCGTTTTAAGTTGGGGGATTAAGTCCCCTTGAATCATGAGGGTCCCTACGGGCCAACTAGCCCACCAGGAACCTCCAGTATGCGCCAGGGGCTGCGTTGCAGAGACATGTACAGAGGCCACACCCTTTTACACCTCTCTGCAACGCAGCTCTGTGGCGCTTTCTGGACGTACCTGTTGGGCTAGTTGGCCTCCAGGGACCCTCAGGATTGAAGAGGATTTAATTCCCCATCTTAAAACGCGCCACGGGGCCTGTTTGCACACATGTCACCTGAAGCCCCGCCCCTCCCTTCACCACTGTGCAAACGCGCCCGTGGCGCGTTTTAAGTCGGGGGATTAACTCCCCTTGAATCCTGAGGGTCCCTGGGGTGCAACTAGCCCACCATATACCTCCAAAAGCGCCATAGAGCTGCGTTGCAGAGAGGTGTAAAAGGGGCGTGGCCTCTGTACACCTCTCTGCAAGGCAGCCCCTGGCGCATACTGGAGGTTCCTGGTGGGCTAGTTGGCTCCCAGGGACCCCAGTATTCAAGGGGAATTGCTTCCTCTCTGCAAACGCGCCAGGGGGCGCGTTTGCAGAGTGGTGAAGGAAGGGGGCGGGGCCTACGGGCCCGATCGTTTTTTTCCTCTGAAGGGGGCCGTGTGGCCCCCTTCCTTTTTCCTATTTTTAGGCCCTGGGGACCCCATCCCCCAGGGCCTTACTCCTCTTTTTTAAATTAAAATAAAATAAAAAACGGGAAGGGGGCCGCGTGGCCCCCTTCCCTGGGCCTGTATTGGCCCCGGGGACCCCATCCCCCGGGCATGGCCTCTTTTTTTTTATTTGGAGGGGGCTGCGTGGCCCCCTCCTCAGGCCATTTAAGGCCCCGGGGACCCCATCCCCGGGCCGGCCTTGCACTTTTTTTTTCTCCATTTTTTTACTTTGGGGAGGGGGGCTGCGTGGCCCCCCTCCGTGGCCACTTATGGCCCCGGGGACCCCATCCCCCGGGGCCCAAGCCCCCCACAGTCCCGCCGGCTCCCCGTGTCCTACGGGAGCCGGCATTGCTTTTACACATGGGGAGCAGCTAACATGCTGCTCCCCATGTGGAAAGCATCGGCTTTGGATATTGGAAGAGAGAGCAGGTTCCTGCTCTCTCTTCCAATATCCAAAGCAAGTTTGCAATGACAGGACGGGAGCCGCGAGGCTCCCGTCCTGTCATTACAAACAGCAGTGTCCCGGGGTAGGCACCCGGGACACTGCAGGAGCCGGCCCTGGGGGTGGCGGTCCCCAGGGCCACCACAAGCTCCAGGAGGGGGCCGCGCGGCCCCCTCCCTACATTTTGAAAGCCCCAGGGAGGTGGTGGTCCTCGGGGCTTGGGGGTCCAAAACGGACCCCCATTTTAATTTTTCTTAGTGCCCCGGGGAGGTGGTGGTCCCGGGCGTGTGGGGGCTGGAGCCCCCCACACAGGTTTTTAACTAAAAAAAGAAGCCCCGGGGAGGTGGCGGTCCTCGGGGCTGCGGGAGGGCTCAGAGCCCTCCCGCACCATTATACATAAAGCCCCGGGGGTGGTGGTCCCCGGGCTTGGGGGCCCTTAGAGGCCCCCACACATAAAATTAACCCCCCAGCATGCCCCCGGGACTTGGCCCACCCGGGGGCCACTAACATCTAAGCGCGGGAGACCGCGCTCGATTTTTTTCTTTCGGCAGGATTCGCGCTCCCTGAGCGCATCCTGCCGATTTAAAAAAAAAAAAATTATTATTTTTGCCCAGGGGTCCTTGTGGGACCCCTGAGCAGACCTAGGGGTCAGGGTGTTTCTACCCTGCCCCTTTGTGCGCTTTGCACACTTGTTTCTGTCCCTCGGTTCTACCGAGGACAAAATGGCTGCCAACACTTCCTGATTTGGAGTGTTGAC
The DNA here is from genome assembly GCA_963921515.1 of Calotriton arnoldi. Classification (NCBI taxonomy): domain Eukaryota; kingdom Metazoa; phylum Chordata; class Amphibia; order Caudata; family Salamandridae; genus Calotriton; species Calotriton arnoldi. The sequence continues at coordinate 44,791 of CAWUFW010016735.1, forward strand.
AGCCAATTAACATAAAGCTCGTGCTCGGGAGGATCCGCGGCCCTAGATATATCTATCTTTTTACTTTTGATTTTCTCAGCAACTACTGAACGGATTTACACCATTTAACAAAAAGGGTTCTTTCTGAACCAAGAACTACCTCTTTGCCAAATTTGGTGTAATTCCGTTCAGCAGTTCGGGCTGTAGCCGTGTCTAAAGTTTCCTATGGAAAATTGCATGGGGAAAACGCGTTTTGGGACCCCCTTTTTCTCGGCCCCCGCTTGACGAATCCCCCGAGACTTTCAGGGTAGGAGCGGACCGGAGCGCCCCACAAAGTTTGAAAATTTTGCGAAGATACGTCAACCGGCAAGAGAGTTATTTCAAATAGAATGTCGCGGATTTCCTATGGATAATAGGTTGTAACTATAACTATCTACTGGCGACCGCCAGTAGATAATATATATATATATATATATATATATCAACAAGCAATCCTGTTCCACAAGGGAAGAAGGCACGCACTCAAGGCTGTTAAGTATAGGGCTTCTTTATTTCCTCGGGTCTCCTCAACCCCGCAACCGGAGAGACGCGTTTCGGCTGCCCAGCAGCCTTTATCAATCTCATTGGTGCCAAATACATTCAGGTATATATAGCCCTTCCCACTCTCAGGCATTAATAGACATAAAAGAACAGTTATCCCGTTGTGCAATGTTATACTTCAAACATATCATAGTGCTTGATCAGTATCATGGTTTTGAAAGCCACAATTGTGGATAGAAAAACATGAAATCACTGAAAAACATGTAAAGGCATAATGTAGCAAAATATAAAACATAATGCATAATTAACCTACATTGCCATAAACGATACTATAGAGCCTCTTAAAATGCACACAGAAAGAAAATGTCACTTGCCTGTGATGGGGGCACATTATGTTAAAAAAAACATAGTATGTACTATGTACATTCACAAGGTGGCGCCAACCCCCTCAGGAAATGCTGCCCAAATAGATTAAAAACAAATTAACATGATATGAACGTGTGCTGCAAGTCTCAATCAGCGTATTTAAAAGCGCCAACATTAAACCCAAAAGTTTAGTACAAGAAACCTTATCTGCAAGGCTAAAACTTTGACCCCAGTTTCCTACACAACGGATGCAAAACTGTTCTTTGCCCGATTTACATCGCACCAATGTACATGCTAAATTAGATGAGGCAATATAACGTTGGGCTAGACTGCAAACACAGAGGTTAAAGACACCAAGGGGCCGATTCCGATCTCGGCCGGTAGGGCTCGGAATCGGATTCGGATTTACCGGATCCGATTCGGAGCCCTGTTTCCCAACCGAATCGTACGCGGGTCCGGCCGAGCGAGTACGATGCAGGCACCCGCGAAATCTCCGACCGACTCGAACGCGGCTTCAACACGCTCCGAGCGACTCGCATGGACACGACTCGCACCGCACTATGGAGACGTATCCCGGCCGGGTAAGTACGATGCGCGCCGCAAGCAGTCCGACCGACTCGCGCCGTCCGGCTCGAAAGAGCTGTCGGAGCCGGACTTTGGGGGTCCGCGTCGGACCCCCCTGTACGCGTATGCGCGTGAGTCGCACACAGGGGGGACCCATGGGTCCCCCCTACCTGTGCATGTACGCCGCGATGCGCATGGACGCGTACACGCTGTAGGGGCGCCCTTGTCCGCCTCGCACCCATTGAGTCAATGGGAGCCCGCGTACGCGTTGTATGACAGGCTCCCATTGACTTCAATGGGAGTCCGACCGACTCGAGTCCGATGGCATGCGTGCGCATCGTACTCGTTCGGTCGGACTGCCAGAGTCCGATTCGGTCGGAAATCTCTCCGGGTCCGGCTCGGTCGGAGAGATTTCCGGCCCGAATCGGAATTGGCCCCCTAGTGTGTACTTTACAGACCTCAATGTCAACCTCCGAGTTATCGCCAATTTCCCAGAAGGGACTTCAAGTCCCATAATGCCTCTTAAGTCATGCAAGTAATGAGGTCCGTGGGCCATTGAATTCTCATAAAACATGTCCCAATGTGTAGTAAGGATCAACACTGCAATGTTCAACGGAAACACAAATGTTCCCCGAGTTCAATATTTCGAAAACAGTGTGAGCCTTGTTAGATAAAACGGAAATTCCAAAGTTAAAACTTGTGAAGGCAAATGTCTCCATATGACACGCAGCCCAAACTCTTCCCGGCGGACATATTTATATACACACACAAACGTGTATGTATATATATATATATATATATATATATATATATATATGATGAACTTGACTATGAATCATGGCGCATTTTAACATTTGCAAAAAAGTTTGATTCTCCAATGAAACAACTTAATTTGGGGAGAACATCGCCCATCTTTCATCAATGGAGACCTCAGAATCAGAAGTAGAGGTATCGGAGGAAAAGAAAATGCGCCAACTTATTTTGATGAATACCAGTTGATCAGACAAACCTGACAACGCCCACTCCAACGTACCCACCCCCCGGAAAGAAAAGAAGGAAAACAAGAAGGGGAATGAAGGAAAGGGGAGTTTCCCCAAACCAACGAGTGACACAGAGCAAGCGAGGGGGAAAATGGAAGTAGGAGGTACAAATCAAACAGTGGCCAACATGTCAAGCAGAAAATTTACGTCAAATGAACAACGGGTGCTCGAGTTTGGTCTGACATTTTGCCCTACAGTACAATTCAATTATGCAAAAATCAGGATTGACCTATATAAGTATATAAGGAAACTAAAATTGATGAAAATACACCTGTTACACTCCATAAAAGACAAAATACATAAAGATACCAAGGAAGAAATCACAGATTAGTTAACAGGGAGAGATCTGGAGGCACTTATGACCTTGGGGTAATTGTAAGAACTCTCAAATCCAGGACAAGGAAATAGAGGGACATCGAGACTTGGCAGAATTCTTGGAAAATTTAGGAATCACTCAAAAAAGTGGCGTAAGTAATTTGAAAGCTAAATCCAGCTTCATTCCACAGACTCTCACAATGTCATCGATACTTTCCAAGAAATAGTAATCGAGGAATTGAAAAAACTACAATCAGAAGGTCCGTATCTAATGAGGAACAACATCACTCCAGGCCAATGGAAAGCCATTTTGGATATTAAGAATGATGAGGCTCCAATAATCAAACCTTCAGACAAGGGTGGAAATGTGGTACTATTAAACAAGGAACAGTATCAAAAGGAGGCTCGCAGACAACTGTCCATGGAAGAATGTTATAGATCCATCACCAGAACGACATATGAGGACAGTGTACAGAATTTCTACAGATTGCTGATGAAATGGAAGAAAAAGGGAATTTTGGGAGACTAAGATTTCAACTTTATGTACTGTGAATATCCTGAATTACCCACTTTCTATCATCTTCCAAAAGTGTAGAAAAATAAATTGGTCCCCCAGGGCATCCTACCGTATCCTCTAGAAACAGCCTCTTGGAGAACACTTCAATCGGGAGACATTGTTTACAACGAACGCACTACAACGCATTCCATTACAACGGGGTCGTTATAACAACTGCATTGTTACATCGCAAACCATTACAACGCAAGTCATTACAACGACTTGCTGTAGGGGGCAGAAGGTGTTGGATTTAAAACCCAACACCTTCCCTACTGTTGCACAGACTGGAGTTGGAATAGTAAATTCTACTATTCCAACATCCAGCTTCCCCTACAGTCGTTGTAATAACTTGCGTTGTAATGGTTTGCGATGTAACAACGTGGTCGTTGTAACAACCGCGTTGTAATGAAATGCGTTGTAGCGCATTCGTTGTAACATAGCATATTCCTTCAATCTACATAGCTTGTTTTCTCAGCCCTTTTGTAAAGGACCTTAGTTCATACGTAAAAGACAAAAAGGACTTTCTACGGATCATTGAAGACATCCAGTGGGAACAGAACATGCTGCTCATGATGGACATAACGAGCCTTTACACGTGCATTACCCATGAGAAGGGATTGGCTGCAATACCATTTTTCCTGAACTGAAGGGCCCTCAAATACCAAGAACATAATGAAATGTTGCTAGAATTAACATCGTTTTGTTTGAATAATAACATTTTCTTATTTGCAGGAGAGCTCTATCAGCAGCAACAGGGGACTGCCATAGTCACGTTCTTCGCCCCCAGCTACGCACATTTATTCGTCGGCTGGTGGGAGAAGGACGTGGCATGGGCAGACACCAATGAAAAATGGATGGATAATATAGCCCTGTGGGCTCGTTATATAGATGATTTTTTCATCATTTAGAAGGGCACACGTCATGAGGCTGAGGATTGTATCACTTCTTTGAATCATAATGATCTTAACCTACACTTTACAGAATGCCTCAGTGATACACGGATGTCATATCTAGATCTTATGGTCTATGTAGAGAATGATAAATTGCAGTCCACCTTGTTCGGGAAGCCGAAAGCAGGGAACAGCATTCTGCACGGAGGCAGTTTCCATCCCCGGAGTGTAATTGGCAGTATTCCTTATGGAGAGCTTTTACGCATGAAACCAAATTGCTCAACGGTAGATAAATATAGAAAAGCATAGGGTCTGGCTCTCAATAGATTCAGAGAGAGAGGCTATTCAGGAGGGATCTTACAAGAAGAGATTAAGAAGACAGACAAAATACAAAGGTAACAACTGTTATCAAAGAGAGATAAAACATCAAGAGGGAAACATGTGCACCACAAAATAAGAATGATCACTGACGATACTGTCAACTCATCAGAAGTGTATCAGATATTTCTCAGAAATTGGCGCATCCTAAAAATGATAGCACAATAGGATCACACCTCCCATCATCCCCCCTCATAACATATCGGAGAGGTCCCTCATTAAAACATCATTTGGTAAGAAGTGTTTTTATGACTGGGCAAAGGAAAAAATATTTGGGTACAGGGTTATACCCATGCATGTGATGCAAAGCATGCAGAAATAGTCAGAAAGTTCGTGAATTTCAAATACCTGGCAGGAAAACTAAAAGAAAAGTGAACAAACTGTTTAATTGCAATTCTGAATTTACTGTATATTGCCTTGTATGTCCATGTGGAAAGCATAGGTGGGAAGCTCTATACATCCGGCTAAAAAGAGTGCTTGAGCATATGCGGGCAATCAAAAACAAGGACCACACATATCCAGTGCCCCGGTATTTTGAAGACAAACACAATAGTAACTGCACTTTGCTCAAATACTTTTGTACAGACCAAGTGCCCAAGGAAGAAAGAGGAGGGAACAGAATGAGAAAGTTAAGGGTTCTAGAATCAAAATACATAATCGAGTTGCAAACTATGAGTCCGAGAGGACTAAATAACGAGGAGGAACTGTGGGTACATATAGGCTAATGTGTAACATAAAGAATCCTTTTCCTAGGTGGTACGTCTCAACTTCAACAATGATGGTTCCCAAGCCCATTCAGGGCTAGATGGTACAAATCACGGTAGACCTTATTGCATAAATTTTTGTATAATTGAATAAAAGAGAAACATCATGTGTTCTCTTAATAATACTTACCCCTTGCTCCAAAGCCCATTCAGGGCGTGATTACATGAGTCTTAGCAGATTTATGAAATTGAAATCAATTAGCAGCAAAAGAGGAACGTTGATGATATCTGAATCACACATGGAGTATAAACAAATCCCTGAAATAATTGTGTATATATTAGAATGAATGATGCATAAGGGGGATTTTAAATGAACAATGTTTCTCATTTACTAGTTTGTTAACCACTGAAAGATGGCCGCCATGAAAATGCATTTCTTTTTGTTGCTTTGTCCCTTATTGATTTCAATGCCTGATCAGAGCAAAGAACTGCCACCGCCTCTTCAGTTTGATTTAAATTGATCAATGAATTATGCCACACTGACATTGATAAAGGTGATCGTGCCGAAACGCGTCTGTCCAGTGTTTTGACGTGTTGGCAATAAAGAAAGAATAACTGCAAACTCCTGGTGTGCACTTCAGATGTTTGTGGTCGTGACGGAACCATGGTTTTGAAATATATATATCTCCAGAAAGCAAATTCAATTTCACGCGCTCTCAGGCCAATAATGCATTATTGGCCTGAGAGCGCGTGAAATTGGATTTGCTTTCTGGATCTTACAGCCGGTCTTCTCTGCCGGCAAATGTGCCACCCCCCACAGGCACCGGTTCCCAGAAGGAGTTTGCTTTGTTTGGATATATATATATATATAGTCTTTCACAACATTGTTTAATGTTTTTTATTTTTACACTATTGTTTCAATATGGTACATTTTTATTTTCTCAGCTATATGCATTTGGCCAACATAATTATTTGTAGACATCTATTATATAGGTTTTTAAGTATATTATAAACACTATATTATGTTATTTTTTGTTTTTATAGTATTCTTTATTTTATACTTTACATAACTGTTTTTCATTTTTATTTAACATTCATTATCATGTTTTACATTTGTAAACATTCTTTAAACAGTTTAAATCATTTTTATTTAAAGTCCCACTGTTCTCTATAGAGAGATAGTCTTTTTTGTTTTCATTTAGTGGCCATTTTTTACTACCAACTCTACTTTTGTAGTATATTGTGCCATTTTTAAATTGTTTTCCTGGTGGTGAGTTGCACTGCTGCTTGTTGGATAAGGTAAAACATTTTTAAGGTTTTGTTTATTGGGTTTTGGGGTGAAGGGTGTAGGTAGGACTAGTTAATGGTAGTAATATTGTTGGTATTAACCTTCTTGTTTTTTTATTCATACTGTGTGCTATTTTTTAAATAGTGCTGTGTGTTAGGCCTAACTAGAGTTTGGTAGTACTGTATTGTTATTTTATATACTGTTATGCTATGTGTTTTGCATACTTTTAAATGTTTATATTATTTTTGAAGATAGTGTTTCTCTGGGTGGGTATTGTATGTTTTTTACATGTTTACTGATCCGAAGTTATCGTACAAACCTGGGAATTTCACATTTTTTTCAAAGAAAATTATATTGGTTTCTAGTAAACCATATTATTTAATTTTTGATTTGCTTTGATTTTTCAAGTTTCCAGGAGTGTTTCCTTTTTTTTTTTTTTTTACACTTTATCAGGTTTTTATGGTTCTTTATAATGTTGATTGCTTTGTCGGATTTGAATTGAACTTGTTTTATTTTTGCAATTATTTGGCCTTTTTTAGATTTATTTTCTCCTTTTTTGGCTATTATATTTTGACAACATGGATATGGATGAAGATCTACAGCTACAGAGTAGTACGTTTTATTTACATAATTATTTGTGGGTGGGAAATGTTAGATTTTATTATGTATGAGTATTTGATGTAACTGTTAGGAGTTATTTTATATTTAGATTTTGATGGCATGCATATGCTTGGTTCCATTTAATTGTATTTGTAATTTTGTGCTTTGTGATTGGTAATTTCTTAACCCCTTGCATGCGGCGCGAATTTTCGCGCTGTGCGGGAGATTTGAATAGTGGGTGGATTCGGACGGCCCCCGGCCGTCCTCCGTGCACGCCCACCGTGACGCATGACGGCCGGGGGCCGTCCCGAGCATGCAAGGGGTTAATTTGTAACTAATAAACAGATTATTTTTTATGTATCAGTCTTTTTGGCTATTTTACTTCTATGTTGTGTTAACTCTTGTATAAAAATTATTTGTTTACTATTTAGATAAAATATTTCAGTTATGCTGGTGTACACCTTTAACAGGGTGTATTGGTTAGTGTGTAGATTGTTTTTATAAAGGGGTTATTGCTATTGATTCTAAGTAGTGTACTCCTTTGTTTTTAATAAATAATTTTCCTTTACATTTTAGCATGTAGCACATTTTCTTGGTTTGATTGCTAATTTTAGGTTTAGTTTGGGTCAATGAGTCCTCCATTCTTAGTTGTTGGTAGCTGTGTTCTTTTTGTAGGCCTTTTATGAATTTGTAAAGTGTAGGATGAGTTTTCCCTAATGTAGATTGGAAGGCATTGTGCCATCCTCTACTGCGCTCTTGGTTTTGTCTTCTTGAGCCATGGTGGTGTCATAGACCTTCCACCATGGTATTTGGAATTTGGGTTGGCATCTGTGTCCAGAACAGTGCAGTCTGCCAACCCAAGTGTCTTTAAAGCAGTCCATTAGGGGACTTAGGTCCCAATCACAAGTACGGTGGTCCCAAGACCACCGTACCCATGGTGGCGGTCCGACTGCCCAATTACGAGTTTGGCGGTCGGACTGCCACCAGCCCAACACAAGACCACCGCCAGGATCCTGGATCCTGATGAGGCGGCGGTAGGAAAAGCAGTGGTCTGTGGCGGTGGTGACAATGCCAGCACTGCCGTGCTGATCACGACCTGCCTTTCCGCAGACCTTTTCATGGTGGGGACCCGGCCATGACAATATCAGCAGAAAAGCAGGGAAAGGGGTACCAAACAGGGCCCCAGGGAGTTTTAGCCCATGGGGTGTATGCATGGGGCATGACATGGTGCATGGCACAGAGTGCACCAACGTGCAAGTAGCACTGCCACGGTGGCAGCATATCCTTCAGGCTCTGTAAGAGCCAAAGCAAGCTGCCGCCATTGCACCGCCGAGACAACACCGGCAGCCCGGTGGTGTTGTTGTAATACAGCGGTCGGGAAGCCGCCGGCTTGGCGACATTGTCCCGACCGCCGCAATGGCAGTCTGGCAGTCGGACTGCCAAACTCATAATCGGGCCATTCGTTTGCACTTTTTTTGTTGGTACAATGGACTTTCTATAAATTAATTGTAGTAGTTAGGTGAACTCTGTTACATGTACAAAGGCTAGTGTAATACATCTTTTAATTCAAAGGCAAATTGGCTGTTTGTTGCATATTCTACACTTAGTGCAGATTGTTGAAGGTGTCTCCAAATGCACAGATTGTTGGCTTGTCTCCAAATTCTTTAGTTAAAGTGGCAGAACATCCTTGTATGGCTGTTTGTGGGTATATGTTAAGTACAGTTTGCATCATTGCTTCTTCAAAGGGCACAGTTCACGCTGGGTGGGACACCAAGGTTCATCGATGCAAAGTTAAGTATAGTAAACCTGTACTATCTATTTATATTAAGGGGTCGATTCCGATTCGGGCCGGAAATTTCCCCGACCGAGCCGGACCCGGAGAGATTTCCGACCGAATCGGACCCGTGCAGTCCGACCGAACGAGTCCGATGCGTCCGTATGTTATCGGACACGAGTCGGTCGGACTCCCATTGAACTCAATGGGAGCCGGTCGTACAACGCGTACGCGGGCTCCCATTGCCTCAATGGGTGCGAGGCGGACAAGGGCGCTCCCTACAGCGAGTACGCCGCGAAGCGCTCCGCGGCGTACACGCACAGGTAGGGGGACCCTTGGGTCCCCTCTGTGTGCGCCTCGCACGGGTACGCGTACAGGGGGTCCGACACGGACCCCCAAAGTACGGCTCCGACAGCGAGTTCGAGTCGGACGGCGCGAGTCGGTCGGAGCGGTCGAGGTGCGCATCGTACTTACCCGGCCGGAAAACGTCTCCATTGCGCGGTGCGACTCGGGTCCGACCGAGTCGGTCGGAGCGGTACGGTCCGGGTACGAGTCGGTCGGAGCGGTCGGGTCGCCCGGACGAGTCGGTCGGCGAGCTCGCATCGTACTCGCTCGGCCGGACCCGCGTACGGTTCGGTCGGGTAACAGGCTTTCGCATGGCTTTTTTCCCGACCGAATGGTATTGGGTGCGCCTCCGACCGAGATCGGAATCGGCCCCTAAGATTCTTGATATTTTGGACCTCAATATTTAGGCCTTGATATTTTGTAGTCAATATTCTGATGGAATACATAGTGCAGACTTATTGATGAGAAGGGAATTATTTTGAAGACACACACTGTTCTGCTGCCCACCATGTTACTTGCCATATTGACCTGATTTGATGGCTGAAATGTTTTTTTTCTGGATAGGCATGATGACCATAATGAGTCGCCAGGCAATCCTCCTTAGCATCTGGCATTGTTCAGGTGAAATTGAAGCATAGTAAAACCACTACTTAAAAAGCCCAATCTGGACCCTAATGTTCTATGTAATGACAGAACCATCACCCTCCTACCAGCTGTCATTGAGCTCCTATAAATCTTGTGGCCACTCAAGTGTCCCCATATCCAGAAGGCAATCATATCATTGATGGTGCCAAAACTGTTTTCCACCCAAATATCAATGGACTACCCATGTTTTTTTTTTTTACCATAGATGACCTGAAAATAGCAGCATATACTGAAAGTAACTGTGCCTTGATTTTTCTGTATCTCTCAGTGGGATTTGATACTATAGACATAACATTGTGATCTCCTGTCTTACTCTCCGTTGGCTATCTGGCAAAGTATTAGAAAGGTTGTCCTCCTTCCTGGAAGACAGGACCCAGAAAATTGCTGTTTTCCAATATAGGTCACCTCAACAACCTTTGAGCACCAGAGTTGTTCAATGTTCAGATGTTTTGGATTTATTTCTACATTGATACAGATGACACTCAATTGAATTTTCATCTAAATGTGGCACTCCCTCAAAGTCCATGGCCTTGATGGAGTAGCTCTTAAATTAAATGAGTGGATGGAAAGGAATTGGCTTAAGATCAAACTGCATAAAACAGGAAATCTAGTTACTAAGGGAAACTCTTGCATATGGTAATCTAACTGTTGGCCCACCTCCTGCAGACCCTCTGCTGCTCCAGGTGACAATGTGAAAAGCCTCAAAGTCAAAGTTGATTCTAAGGTAAAGATGGATTCTGAAGTCTCCTCAGTTATCTCTTCTTCTACCTTTCATATGCACAACCTTAAATCTATTCTTCTGCTCCTTACACTTGAAAGGAGAAGAGCAGACATTTCTGTACTGTGCAGACATAGATTAGATTATTGTAATGCATCGTATGAAGGAAAAAATAACAACAATTTGCAGCAATAACTTCAATCTGTAGTAAACAAAGCCACCGGCTTATTACTTCTGGCCCCCAGTTCAATAAAACTAAACTAGTACTGGCATATTTACATTGGCTTACTATGAATGCCAGAATTTGCTTTAAAGTCCAGTGTACAATGTATACATTCCTTTTTCAAACATCTTCTTTGTCTCTTTCCATCAAAATTCAGGTATTCTCCAAGCAGCACCCTCTGATCATCCCACCTTCATCTCCTAAGAGTACATCTATGTAAGAAATCTTCATATAATTGGCAAGACTTCTCAGTTCTCGCTCCCTGACTCGTGAAAGCCTTGCTACTAAAACCATAACCTCTCATACCACCTTTTGAACAATCTTAAGGCAATTTACTGAATAAGATGCTCCACTCTGTGGTATCCTTAGCAACCAGCACCAAGAGACCCAAGGTTATTTGTAAACTTTAGAAATCAAGTACAATGTAACATAACGCAACACAATGGTGTTTGAACATTCCTCCACTGTTCCATAATTGCAGTTCCCCATAACGCAGTTGTAAGCAATTTTGGAGATTTAAAATAGAGAGACACTTCCTTTAAAGACATGCTTAAGAAATAAGCTGCTGAATGCCTTTATCATAATCTAGGCTTATTTGAAGACACATGGATGTTTAGATTTGGCATTAGAGAATTGGATATTGCCCACAAAGCTGGTGTTTTTAGGAACTTGTGAATAAACCTCTTTCTAATCCAAGGCCACATTAATTGACTCTTTAGAGAAAAGATACCATTCTTCCGTAGTACACAACAACTAGAGGTTATTGAATAAGAGCTGAAGAATTTCAAATTGGCTGTATAGAGAAATATAAATATTGGGCAATAAAAAGTAGCCTTGTGATATGGGACTAGCAAGAGACTGGATAGGATGTTGTCTTGGCTTATAAAATCAAGAGGATGGAATCAAGATATTCCTGGCATTTGAGAGATGAGGGCCAAACCTTGAAGGCCCTCCAACAACAGCCATGACCTCTTGACACAGAGTCATTGTTTGGTGACAATTTAGGTAACACCATTAAGCACCCCCTCCCGGAAGGCCACAAAATGTTATTCTAAAATATTTAGAGTAAGCATGGGGACAGAGTAGAGCTAGCCTATATGTCAGAACCTACCTTCTAGATAATCGCAACACCATAAACCAATTTTTAAATACTTAGTGGCCTTATACACCATCAATCCCATCAGAACCTCAATTTGAGCATTAATTTGCCACCCACAGGGATACAGCCAGTCCTTCTAAATGAGTTGAACGCAACCTCTACCTACAGACTAGAGCTAACTAAATTGTGATCATGCACACTATGTCTGTGGGGACTTGGTAATCACACAGTGTCTCAGTGGGGATCTGAGCATCACTATAATCACACACTATCTCTGTGGGGACTTGAACATTACTATAATCACACAGTATCTCTGTGGGGACCTAGGCATCAGTATAATCACACACTATCTCTGTGGGGACATGGTCATCAGTGTAATCACACTTTATCTCTGTGGGGGACCTTGGAATCACTATGATTACACTCTATCTCTGTGGGGACCTGGCCATTACTGGAATCAAGCATTATCGCTGTAGCTATTTCAACATGCTTACCATCAAACACAATCTCCGAGGGGACTTAAACGTTACTATAATCACACATCATGTCTGTGGGGACCTGGGAATCAGCATAATCACACACTATCTCTGTGGGGACCTGGGTATCAGTATAATCACACACTACCTCTGTGGAAACCTGGTCACGATTGGAAACAACCACTATCTCTGATGGGATTTGAACATGATTATCATCGCACACTGTCACTGAAGGGATTTGAACATGACTATAATCACACACTATCTCTGTCGGGATCTGGGCATCACTATAATCACATATAATCTCTGTAGTGCCATGTGTATTACTATAAATACACACTATCTCTGCAAGGATTTCAACATGATTATCATCACACACTATCTCTGAGGGGATTTGAGAACAACTATAATAATGCACTATCTCTGTGGGGACCTGGAATTACTATAATCACACTTTATCTCTGTGGGGGACCTTAGAATCACTATGATTACACTCTGCCTCTGTGGGGACCTGGTCATTACTGGGATCAAACATGATCTTTGTATGGATTTCAACATGGTTATTATCACACACTATCTCTGAGGGGACTAGGACATTACTATAATAATACATTATGTCTGTGGGGACCTGGGCATCAGCATAATCACACAATATCTATGTGGGGACCTGGGCATCAGTATAATCACAACCCATCTCTGTGGGAACAGGGCCAACAGTATAATCACATACTATCTATGTGGGGTCCTGGGCAACAGGATAATCACACACCAGCTTCCTGGGGACCTGGGCATCAGTATAATCACACACCATCTCTGTGGGGATCTGGCCAACAGTATAATCACACACTATCTATGTGGGGACCTGGGCATCAGTATAATCACACACCATCTCTGTGGGGACCTGAGCATCAGTATAATCACACACTATCTCTGTGAGGACCTGGCCATTACTGGGATCAAACATTACCTCTGTGAGGATTTCAACATGGTTATAATCACACAGCAGCTCCCTGGGGACCTGGGCATCAGTATAATCACACACTACCTCTGTGGGAACCTGGTTATGATTGGAAACACCCACTATCTCTGATGGGATTTCAACATGATTATCATTGCACACTATCGCTGAAGGGACTTGAACATGACTATAATCACACACTATCTCTGTCGGGATCTGGGCATCACTATAATCACATATAATCTCTGTAGTGCCATTGGTATTACTATAATCACACACTATCTCTGTGGGGACCTGGGCATCAGCATAATCACACACCAGCTCCCTGGGGACCTGGGCATCAGTATAATCACACACCATCTCTGTGGGGATCTGGCCAACAGTATAATCACACACCATCTCTGTGGGGACCTGGGCATCAGTATAATCACACACCATCTCTGTGGGGACCGGAGCATCAGTATAATCACACACTATCTCTGTGGGGACATGGCCATTACTGGGATCAAGCATTACCTTTGTAGGGATTTCAACATGGTTATAATCACACACTATCTCTGAGGGGACCTGGACATCAGTATAATCACCCACTATCTCAATGGGGACCTGGGCATCAGTATAATCACATACTATCTCGGTGGGGACCTCAGCATGATTGAAAACATCCATTATCTCTGCTGGTATTTCAATATGATTATCATCACATGCTATCTCTGAGGGGACTTGAACACGACTATAATCACACACTATCTCTGTGGGGACTTGGGAATCACTCTAATCACACACTATCTCTATGGTGACCTGGCCATCACTATAATCACACACTGTCCATATCAGTTCTTAAACATTATTATACTTACATACCATCTCTAGTCATGCAAAGATGACGTCTAGGTGGGAAGTTTACAAAAATGGATCTTGGTAATCTGACCCTGGCTATCCCACCTGACCACACTGCATGATTTTTAGCTTGCCAATTGGTTTGTCTAGGTATTATTTTCTTTTTTCATACCATTTAACTCTTTGTTTCTCTCTGAAAATGTGTTAAATATATGTAAGTCTAATTACGTGGACTTGCTCTGCTACATTTTTCTAGTGACAAATTCATACTTCTTAAAAGCCACCTTAAGCGGGCCCGATGACACAAGCAGCTATTCATATATGAATAATCTATCATATAATTTAAGGCCTGTATTGAAATAAAACATTTGACCATTTGTTCATGAATGTATTCAATCACAATAGACAATTTTGGAGCAAGTCCCACAAGGATAGTAACACGTGTTCAAGTCCCCACAATGATGGTTCTGTGCGTGTGATTAAATTAAGCTATATTTGCATTTTTGATGCAGGATCCTGTATAATGTTTTTTTTCTTAACATTTTTCTGCAATTAGTATATCTTAAACACATTGGGAAAGGTTAGTCCCCACGGGGCAGGTATCCATACATAGTCCCCACAAGGGGGGGGGTGTGTGTGTGTGTGTGTGTGTGTGTGTGTGTGTGTGTGTGTGTGTGTGTGTGTGTGTGTGTGTGTGTGTGTGTGTGTGTTAGTGTGTGTGTTAGTGTGTGTTAGTGTTACTATCCTTCTGGGGACTCAGGTGTGATTACACACTCACGCTGTGGGGACTTGAACCCAGATCTCCACAAGGCAGTGTCTTCTAAATGATCAAAAACCCTAAAGGAACATATGTGCCAATTTTTACAACTTTTTTTAAAAAAAAATTGCCTTGTGGGGAGCTGTGTTTCATCAAGTGTGTGTATATATCTGCTCAGCTCTGCCCCTGTAAACAGGAGGTGGTACTGAGGTCTTAAACACACTTTGCATTTAAACACACTTTGCTCACTGGAAACACATACTAGCAGCAGAAAGGACAGACCTCTCAAAGGGAAAGCTGCATACCCCTGTGTTTATCCAAATATTTTTCATGCAAATTAACCATTTTTCTATTCAGTAAAATAAAACGTTAATTTAAATGAATCTCTTGAATTTACATTTTTTGTGTCTGAAAATAGTTTGTGGTTTTATAAACATTGCTGAAAGAAATTTGGGTCAGTTTTGGATCCTAGACTACTTGCCATTTGATCCTTATCTGCAATTAAAGAATGTTGTACTACACTGCAATAGATTATAAACAGATTTAATAGATTTTGTCAAATAACCTAAAGGCAATCAATTCCGTTTGTTACATTGTAATGCCTGTACCAAGAACTTAGAGTCTTTATGTTGCTTTTGTATTGTTTACATATTAACATGCCCTGTGCTCCCAAGGATTATTTTTACTGTTTTAATGAAATGTTACCATGCATATGCACTTTAATGGTCTATTGACCGAAAAAAGTTTCTTTGAATTGAATATTAATATGCTCTATGGAATATGTTCTTTTTAATGATGGCTAGATGGATGAGTGACTAGTATGGAAAAGTTAATTTTTAACTAATAAGTTATGTTCTTATACAATTAATGAACTTCTTCAAAGATATATTCAAATAAAGCCATATTATGTAATTACATTTATATCACTTAATTTTAAAACAGTTCCTAAAGCTTTAGAAATAAAAACAGTTTGTTGAGATTTCCATGGGTGGGTGAAGAACAAACATATTTTCAGAAGGATGCACCAAAAGAGGGTTTTTTTGTACTGATTGCAAGTGTACATTTTTTCTATTGCATAGATTTTCCCTGTTAGGCAGATTTTGACGTTTCTACTCTATTGCTGCTTAAGGTTTATGAAAAGGATACAAGGCATGGTTTTAATAATTAAACAGTCCTTCTTTGTTTAAATATAAAACAGCTGAGTTTTTGCTTCACGTTTGTGAATCAGGGACCAAATGTAGAAATAGGCTGATCCCAAAAAGTGACTGCACATTGTGGTCACAAAACATTGTTTTATATATATAATATATATACCATTGTGAATTGCAATAAGAGGTGAAGTCCATTTTACACCTGTGAGACCTTAGACCTATTTTACAGTCTGGAAAGGTTATCGCAAAATGGGTTTAATGCTTGACAAACCAACATTTTGCGGTTGCAAACTGTTTGATTTTGTGAATACCAAAGTTTGCAACCGTTAAAAGTTTTTGGACATCAGCCCCTGGTGCTGACATCTTGGCCCAGATTTACTAATATTTGCAGCAAGGCAGAGCAGCAATCACAATAATATTTGACACATTTTTTCTGTCCCCCAGTGGTAGCACGTTTGACTGCCACGTTCCAACTCGTACACTTTTCTGCCATAGTGCAAGGAATTGTGCGTTCTCTAATGTATGGGTTTTGTACTAGAAGGTGACACTTCCAGTACAAAACTATGCATTAAGACATTTCAGCCTTGGCACGTGTGCTGTACAATGCAGCATAGATGCAAAGTTGGAAAAAAAGAGAAATTTAAATATTTCTCATCATTACACCGGCTTCGAGGAGGCATAACATTTTGGCACAAATCCACGTCTACCAATGAAAGTAGATAGGGATTTGCATCAAAACCCATGGAACACCCCATTGATGCAAGCAGCAAAAAGCAGGGCATAGTGCAACTTTGTGTTACTTTGCGATATTTTTCAACACCACAAATCCTGATTTGTTTTGGATATTAAATCCCAGTCCAAAATGTTGCGCTGGGTTTGTGTCACAAAAGTGATGTAAATCTAGAGCAAAACATTAGTAAATCTGGCCCTTTAAGTCAGCCTCTAGCAACAATTAAGCATCCTCATTTAAAGGCATTGCAAATGCTATTTCGGATGCATTTTAGTCTCTGTGCCTTGTGTCTTCTTTGTATAGCATACTGACACCTAAGTTGGGCAAGAGCCAGGCACCATTGCAAGTTTTGAACAGGAGGTGGGGTGGCAGGGGAAGTGCCAGATAGCAAAATATGCATGTTTTCCTCTCTTAAGAGGTGCAAAGACTCAACATTTATTCTAATCACCAGAAAGTTTAGAGGCAGGTTTAACTAGACAAAAATTCTTCAGGTAAAAAAATCTTCAGATGATCATCAATTTGCAGCCTAGCTGGAATCCTTTTTAAAGCTCAAATCCCTGAGTGTACCCAAAACTGGTTGAGAGCCCACAATGGAATTAGGTACTATGTTTTAAACAGCCATAACTTTTTATAATGTATCATTTGCACATATAACTAATGAGCTTGTGTAAAACAAATTATATAAAACATTCTTTGGCGTTTTTATCTAGCTATTTAAAAACAATTTACATACTGATAAAACGCAAACTGCACTGCTAAGGAAAACATTGGGTTTATTTAGGAAAGAAACTACTCAATTTGAGCCAACTGTATTCAAAAGTTATTCATCAATAATGAATTATTTTATCTCGTAATGAAACCCATGATTCATATTTTATTAACACAGTCCTTATTAACACTACCCTCCACCCCCTGTGTAAATTAATTTGTGTAAAACATACAATGTTGCACTCAAGAATAACAAACCTACATGTACCCATATACCCACTTGTCATAATAAAGAACACACCATTTAAAAGAGAAACACTACTACAAGTGAATGAGTCTCCAAGTTGAAGTTAAGCTCATTTGGTTCATAAGGCTGAGTACATACTTTGCCTGAATCCACAAACATTCAATAGCCATGTGTTCTGTGGGTTGGGCAGCTGAGGGGGAGAGGTATATTTTGAGTAGTCCATCCATTCAATAAGTTAGAGGGGAAACTTTACACCAACCATGTTCTAAAGCATTTTTCAGCAAATTACTCATTTTCTGAAGGTATGTGCTGTAATTACACTATATTCAAAAAGACAGAACTTCGCTAAAAGGAAGAGGGAGACTAAAATTCCTTTTGCAGAAAAGAGCGGTGAAAATGCTATGTGAGGACATGGTTCCTATTGGCCAAAGCCCTGCTCTTCAAGAAATGGCCCTATATTAGGGGTGCCACATGGCTGGATTTCTACTGGTGTGGCCGTTAATTTAATGCCCGGCCAGTATAAAAATCACCTACAGCCAGTAATGTTCCCTTTATCACTACATACTTTAAACAGCAAATATAATAATGCACTCTAAAATGTGTTCTAGAGCTCCGTTAATGATCCATGACTAATAGTTAGAGTAAACAAAGACAAAAAAGTCATGTTACGAATGAATGCGTATCACATCCAGCCATTGCAGACTTTTAAAACATGAACAAATGGCCTGTTTTTGTGTTTTGGAAAGGTGGCAACCCTATACTACAGGGTAGAGCATTGTGGAGAAACTCTCAAATCTCATTCAGTTATGGTAGACCAAGGGTCTATTCTAGAGGGCATAAGAAATTCTCAGATCGGGCCCAATAGCTGAACCTCCACTGGGGAGTGGTCCGAAATCCCTCGTGTTGCAAGGTCGATTGAAACCTAGACACATGGGCCTGGAGCATGAACATGTAATCTATCCGAGAGAAGCAGCCGTGTGAGGCATAGAAATATGTGTATTGTAGTTGCTGAGGATGGGATTCCCTCCACAGATCTGCTATGCCCAGAGTGTCTACAAATAGTGGCAGTGGCCCACCCACCCCCTCTAACTACTCCACCCACTCTGTCTTTCTCCACATCCATAACCACATTCATATTGCCACCAATAACTAGGATCCTGGGTGGCAATGAGAGTAACAACTCACCCAGGTTTGGGAGGGTCATTCCATGAAGCCTTGGTGGAATGTATACTGAGCATAGGTTCAATGTGTCACCCTCCTATGTCCCTGATATGGCCACGAACCGCCCCAGGACATCATGCCACACTCGGTGGGGTGCGCAGTGCAGAGATCGTTTAATGATAATTTCCACTCCTTTAGAGTCAGATGTGTACCGCAAGATATACCCAAATCTGTCTAATGCCCTGCATTGACTACCTCTCAAGTGTGTTTCCTGCAACATCACTATGTCAGGCCCATGTCTTTTCAAATTTTGCATTACTAGTGTGCGTTTTATGCTGCTTCCCAGCCAATTAACATTCCATGACCAAACAGTAAGATTACATAGTTCAGTGTGTATCCCTGCCATCATATATGGCTGGGGAGCTAGTTCCCTGTCACCTGGGCCAGTGGCCTCCTCTCTCTCTCTGTACCAATCTGTGATGAGTTCCCTGTCTAAGCGTCGCATGAAGCTAAAACATCTGTAAACTGTAGTGCACAGGTGAGACCCTGCAACTCCTACCTCCCTGCAACCTTGCATCATGAGTTTTGAACTACCCACTTGCAGAGCGCCTGTCGCCCCTCGATAAACATCTAGTCGCTGGGGTAGGCTGTAGCCGCCGAATTGAGTATGGTTCAGATAAACTGAATGATTTTGTAATACCATCCCCATTATAACAAGAGGGTCCAAAACACTGCACCAGAGCCACCGCGATCCACTCCATGTTCGTAAGATTTCTATTTGCTGGCCCCATCTCATCACTCCCAGCGCCCTCCACACATCTGAAAGCAGGTTAATCACAATTTGCACTCCCTACTATTTACGACTCATTGGAGGCGCCCGCCTCCAGCGTCTTCTGCGCGCCCTGTAGTCGGTTCTGCAACCCCCTCCGTCCCGCTGAGTGGCAGGTCCCCTGTCAACCCTGGGTTGATTCATTCTCCCTTCGCTTCCCTGCCAGCCACTCTCCAGCCTTCAAGCCAGTCCCAAGTCTCCTCTGGTGTGGCAAAATGTCAAGTCTTACCATCAGCAATTACTTTCAATTTGACAGGGAATACCATCATGTATTTAATTTCTTTAGCACAAAGTGCTTTCTTATTGTCATCAAAATTTGGCGCTGATGCTAAATGTGCAAGGTAAAGTCCGGGAAGAAGCGGCTCCCTGCACTGTCCATATGTAAGTCACCCAGCAAGCGAGGCGCCTGAAGGATCGCATACTGTTTCTATAGTTTAGGATCAGCGCGATTATCATACGTGATGGGCCCCAGGCTTTGAGGGGGGGGCCAACGCACAATGAGCTTTCACCACTGAAAAGAAGTTGGATAACCCCTTAGGTTTAGATTTGTTGAGGATAAGACCCTCTAGGATAAGGTCCATGCTTGGGCCTTCTGTCCCCTCTGGGACTCCCACCACTCTCAATCAATCAATCAGGGATATGTAAAGTGCGCTACTCACCCGTTAGGGTATCAAGACGCTGGGGGGGGTGTGTGTGTGGCTCTGTTGGGGTCACTCGAAAAGCCAGGTCTTGAGGTCCTTCCTGAATTGGTGCAGTGTCAGGCTTCGCCAGAGGTGAACAGGGAGGTCGTTCCAGGTCTTGGCAGTGAGGTAGGAGAAGGACCTTCCACCGGCTTTGGTCCTGTAGAAGCGTGGGACTGTGGCTAGGGAAAGGTCGGCTGAGCGGAGGTTTCTCTTCGGGGCGTGGAAGGAGATGCGGTTGTTGAGGTATTGGGGTCCAGTGTTGTGGAGGGCCTTGTAGGCATGCGTGAGCAGCTTGAATGTTATTCTTTTTTCAATGGGGAGCCATTGGAGGTCGCGGAGGTGCTGGGAGATGTGGTTGTGCCGTGGGATGTCGAGGATTAGTCTGGCTGCGGCGTTCTGGGCGGTCTGGAGTTTACAGAGGAGTTTTTTTGTTGATTCCGACATAGAGGGTGTTGCCGTAGTCTAGTCTGCTGGTGACGAGTGCGTGAGTGACCATTTTCCTGGAGTCAGGGGGGATCCACTTGAATGCCTTGCGTAGTATGGGAAGGGTTATGAAGCATGCAGCGGAGACGGCATTGGTCTGGTGATTCATGGTGAGTGATGAGTCAAGTATGATTCCGAGTTTGCTTGCATGGTCCGTCGGGGTGGGTTGGTTTCCGAGGGCGGGGGGCCACCAGGTGTCATCCCATGCAGAGGGGGTGGAGCCAATGTTGAGGAATTCTGTTTTCTCCGAGTTGAGTTTCAGGCAGCTGTTCCTCATCCAGGTTGTGATGGCTTTCATCTCCTCTTGGAATTTTGTGCCTGGTGATGTCGGGTTCCTTGGTGAGGGAGAGGATGAGCTGGGTGTCATCGGCGTAGGAGACGATGTTGATCCCATGGCTTCTGACGATGGTTGCGAGAGGGGCCATGTCGACTTTGAAGAGGGTGGGTCTGAGGGAGGATCCTTGGGGTACTCCACATCTGGTGTCTGTCGGTTCTGGGAGGAAGGGCAGGAGTCTTATTCTCTAATGTTGTTCCTCCTTGTTCGTCCCTCTTGGTCCTCCAACCTTGCTGCCATGGAAGTATTTTGCTTGGTCAGGGCCTACACATGCTCCTCCAGACATTTTGTTGTTGACAGTAGGCCGTTAATGTTTGTGTCCGCTATCTCAACTTTTTCAGATATCTTATGGAAATCCACCCAAAGCAGGTTGACCTCCATGGTGACTGTGTCAAGTTTGGGCTCAGTAGGCGCTATTGCCCCCCTTAGGTCCTGAATAGCGGCCATAATGGAGCACATGGTAGGTTCTCCATCCAGTTGCAACACATCTACCTCTCCTCCATCGTCCGCCCCCCGAGGCCCTGCGCCCACAGAGGACATATTCACTGCATATTTGTCCAGGCTACCTCACTCCATGGATCTCTGATGATGACCTCTCACCATCTCCTGAGTCTTCCCCTTCCCTTGACCCAGTTCAACCCATGATCCAAATTAGTCCTCTCCACCAGTGTTAGGGTGTATCGCAAGCATCTTCCGCAGTCTAGGCCCGATGGTTACCCCCATGGCCAACAACGACGGGCGGGCAAAGCACGAGGCATTCCGAAGATCAGGTAGTTCCCTAGCTCTCTTTTATGAAAGTCATCTGTTTCCCCCTTTAATAGCAGGCATTCAATTTATCTGGTGTTTAACAGCGCTGGCCTGAAACCAGTGGGTCCACCATTGGTCTGATAGGATGAGCACCGTCCGTGTGGCAGGCAGTCGCCCTCTACCTGAGAATGCTCCAACAGTTCTGGCTAGGTCCATCACACAGATCACTATTCACTGCAGGGGGGGCAAATCTAGGGGCAACACTAGGGCACCTCCAACCCAGCGCCCCTATCTGAGATCCATCCTATCGCGGGCCCCTCTCCACCATAGCTCCAAAGCCAGCCACACCATCGGGCCTACCCACAGGTCAACTCACCAATGTCCAGCCGGTGGGGGGGGGGGATTTCTCAGTCTGCTCTCCATCACGGAGCAAATGGGATGACTGGCCTCTCTGCCACCGAGGGCCCTCAAATGCCCGGTCTGATGCAAGGCCTCCCACGTCACTCCTCCCTCCACTGGGGGTAGGCCAGCTGCGACCACACCACCAGTAGCCGGATAAGCCTCCTCCCAGAGATACAGGCAGTTCCAACACTCCGGGAAACTCTGCTGGGTCCCAGCAAATGGGTGCGCCTCACCAGGTCTCGATGTCCTCTCTGATGGTGCCTATCCTCCCTCGGCAGCACCGGACACGGCAGGCTCGTCTCTCTCCTCTCTGGGGAGGCCACCCCGATTGGGCCAGCCCTCCCTTGGGCTCTAGTCGCCAGGAAGGCAGGAGACTCACCCCTTGTGGCAGTCAGTGGTCCAGGCATCACAACCGCAGTTCAGTGAGTGGCAGGGGGCAAAAATGGGCAGAGACCCTCACATCTGAGGCGTCTGTCACCTATCTCCTGGCTCGTCTTCACCAGGCCTCTCAGGCCTGTCTGCCATCTTCACCAGTCATATGGTGCAGGGACCGCACCAGTAGTGCTCCCAACTGTACGCCCTATCGGGCACCGATCTCTCCTCAGGGCCGTAGGGAGTTAAGACTATGCTGGACCGACCTATAGCACCAAGTAGTTCTGGCAGGATTATAGACGGATGTAAGGGGATTTTCCCCGGGGCAGCGGCGGAGCTCTCTAGCTTGCAGCCATCTTCACCAGCAGCTAGCCCACACCCCCCCTTACGTGAGATTTGTACTTGATACCTACCCTCCAGAGGAAATTTCTATGCATAACCAACTGCAGATCCAAATGGTTTCCTCCTTCAGACCTCTAATTCTCGTCTAGGTGACTATGTGCCACCTCTAAATGAGACTTTCCACTCTTTGGTTAGGCTTCTCACATGTTCCAGTTGTCTTGTTTATAATTTACCCTTAGCCTTGTTTCCTCCATCCAGTACCTCTCTTTATGTGGTCATCTTTATTGTAAGACTTGGCAAATTTCACTTACATCTCAATTGCTAGTTTGCATAGCTAGAGTTTTTCTTCCTCATATGCTTATTCGTGTACTTTCCTACAGCGGTGAAGGAAGTGACCCGCTTAGGGCCACCCGGGTCACCACAGACCGCCTCTCAGCCTTCCATACTGAATGAAGAGTCAGAGAAACAGTGGAGAATTTACACCAATAATTGTTTATTAGTATACGCTCAGAGCGGGGCTCCGTCTGCACAGTCTCGTAAGAGTACTACAGAGGGAACTGAGGAACAGTAAGCATTAAAGATACATTATGTACATTGCATGGTTAGCTAAGAACACGCCCACAGTGGAATTTTCCAAGCAGATGTGGTCGTACAGCGAAAGACAAAAAAAAGATCTCTACTCTCATATCTTGCACAGTTCAGGACACTCTCAAGGGCGTTCCATCCCGTGCTGCGTTCTAACTGCCAGACAGGTGGGAGAGGTTCTTTATCTAAGGAAAACTATGCACTGGCACAAGCAATTCTTCGTTAAAGAAACAAAACTTAGCAAAGGGTATTTCTCGGAACAGGGAAGGATTAGGATCAAACCTCACACAAAATGGGGTCTGAAAAAGAAAATGGTGCAGCGAATGCTAACTTATACATGGCATTACGAGAGCATCAACGAGCACAATCTAACAGCGGGAGAATGGTTTGAGCAGAAAATGTCTTCAGGAAAAAGTAAAACTGAATGTCTGCTGTTGCCTTTGTGCCACACTAGCAAAATGCTCTATGTTACTTAGAAACTGAAAAAGAAAATACATTGAGCCTGTGAGGCATATATGTGTGTGCTTAATATAGGTGTACTTTTTTACAGCACATTTTGAATATTTTACATGGAAAAAATCTCAATTTTGCCCACTCATTATCTGATGCATCTCCTATTACAGTATTTTTTCTGAATTACCTCATCTAAGACATGGCCATTACTTTCTGCACCATGCACTTGGTCACCAGGAAGCCTCTAAGCATACTCCTGCAGTGTTTTTTAGCATGATGTCTTAATGTACCAAGTAGTGTTCACGGAATGTGGAATTGCCTCAAAGACTTCACAGAAATGGCACTAATTACAGAATATTGGTGAGCTTAGTGGCCAAGTGAGTTGTTTATCTAACTCCGTGGTACTCATAGTACGGCCCCCGGGCCGCCAGCGGCCCGGCAGGCCTTCCTTGGCGGCCCGCGGACCTTGCAGGTAATGTACCCATGGCCCCCCAGAGAGAGAGAGAGTGGAGAGACAGAGAGTGGAGAGAGAGAGAGAGTGGAGAGAGAGAGTGGAGAGAGAGACAGTGGAGAGAGAGACAGTGGAGAGAGAGTGGAGAGAGTGGAAAGAGAGTAGACAGAGACTGACTGACTGAGACTGAGAGACTGTCTGACTGAGAGACTGAGCTACTGACTGACTGAGATTCTGACTGACTGAGAGACTGACTGATTAGGAGAGAGACTGACAGAGAGAGAGACTGACTAAGAGAGAGACTGACTGAGAGAGAGAGAGAGGTAGCGAGAGAGAGAGAGACTAACTGACTGTGAGAGAGAGACTGACTGACTGAGAGAGAGACTGACAGAGAGAGAGAGACTGACTGAGGGAGAGAGAGAGACTGACTGAGGGAGAGAGAGAGACTGACTGAGGGAGAGAGAGACTGACTGAGGAGAGAGAGTGACTGACTGACAGAGAGAGAGAGAGAGAGAGACAGAGAGAGACTGACAGAGAGAGAGACTGACTGACAGAGAGAGAGAGACTGACAGAGAGAGAGACTGACAGAGAGAGACTGACAGAGAGACTGACTGACTAAGAGAGACTGACTGAGAGAGAGTCTGACAGAGAGAGACTGACAGAGAGAGAGACTGACAGAGAGAGAGACTGACAGAGAGAGAGAGACTGACTGAGAGACTGGCAGAGAGACTGACAGAGAGAGAGAGAGAGAGAGACTGAGACTGACTGACTGAAAGAGAGAGACTGACTGACAGAGAGACTGACTGACTGACAGAGAGAGACTGACAGACTGAGAGAGAGACTGACAGAGAGAGAGAAACTGACTGACTAAGAGAAAGAGAGACTGAGAGAGAGAGAGAGACTGAGACTGGCTGACTGAAAGAGAGAGACTGACTGACAGAGAGAGACTGACAGAGAGAGAGACTGACTGAGAGACTGACAGAGAGACTGACAGAGAGAGAGAGACTGACTGAGACTGACTGACTGAAAGAGAGAGACTGACTGACAGAGAGAGACTGATTGACAGAGAGAGACTGACTGAGAGAGAGACTGACAGAGAGACTGACTGAGAGAGAGAGAATGACTGACAGACTGACTGAGGGAGAGACTGACTGAGAGAGACTGACAGAGAGAGAGTGACTGACAGAGAGAGAGAGAGAAAGACTGACTGACAGAGAGAGAGACTGAGAGAGAGAGAGAGAGACAGTGATGGAATTGGGGTCAAAGTGTGTATGAAGGTATGCAATGCCTCTTAAGATTGCTATTGTGTGCTAATAAAACTGTATTATCAAAATGTGCTCTTTGTAGTTACATCTGCTTTTGAAATACAGCATTGTGGCATTGTCTAATGTTTTAAAACGGGTTTGATTTTTTTTTACTCTAGCACCGCCCTGCCTCCCCCCCCCCCCCCCACACTGACCCCACCCCTACCGGTGTGGCCCTTGGCCACAAACCACACTGTAATTTTGGCCCCCGATAGAAAGTTTGTGAAACCCATGATCTAACTACTCTTCTCATTGAGAAATCAATTACACATATCTTTTAAGCAAGAGATAAAAAGTAAATGTAATAAATATTGTGCAAACGGTCCATGAGACAATGGAATGTACATTATGAGGCGGGGTGTTTAAGTAATGTTGCAAGAAAATGTGAATTATACTGCAAAGAAATACAAAGTAAATTGCATTCTATGTAATTAAAGGAAGCTTTTGTGATACATACTGCAGCCTTTTCACCTAGCTGCTTGTACATTTTAATACTCATTGACACAAAAAACATTCCAATTCCATAGACAATGTAATGCCACAGCTTCTTCATCTTCATTTCTATGCCCTGTTAATAATATAATCCCATATCACAATATATTATAAAAATATTTTATTATTTACTGCATATTTCACAGGTAGGAGTTTAACTCGCTGAGCCACCCGAGCGCAGGTTATTTGTCAACAATCATTTGTTTTACTTTACATATGATATCATGAACAGAATTTCATTAGCATTGACCTGTCTACCTCCCAGTTAAATAGTTTGGTAAAATTAATACAAAGCTGCATTTAGCGGAAAATACAGACGTGTGATAACGCTGTGCCTCTTGCATCCCGCATGTCCCAGGTATTTTTGAAGCCTGCTTTCAATATCACACTTACCTAGTTAGTGTTCACAGGAAAGGACAACAGAAAGAGCTCCTTTCATTCAGAAAACAGCCCTTTCGCGCTGTATTCATTCTATATGTATTTTCGACTTGTTTTATTAGGGCACACTTTAAAAATCAAGACATCAAACACGTTAAAACAATTTCCACAACTTCAGAATAGCCCATGATGTAGTGTTAAAATAATGTTTAAAAAAAACTAAAATCGGAACAAAAGAATTTTATAACAATTAAAAGCACCTTTTCTAATAATGTGTGTTTCAAACTTGGCTCCCTTCTGTCAAAGCCATTCTTTCAGTGAGTCACTTGGGGAGGCCGGTACTATCTACGTTCACTAACAGGAAGCTCAAACCGGGACTTGGTGTTCACCTGCTGTACGTCTGCAAATGCGCGGCCACACATACCAAAAGGCCCATTCGCTTGACAAAAGACCGTTGCCATGTAAACTTTTCAAGTCGGGTGCTCTTCCTACCTGGGGGATGGGCCCTGCTGCTTTGAACAAACCTTTCTACAGACAAGCAGTGGGAGGAGACTGACCTCAAACCTGATAGCAGCCAGGAAGAGGAGTGAGACGCACAAACTTTCCCCCTCTCGGCACAATTTTACACTTTTAACAAGTCTAATTTAGAAGGTCATCGTAAAGATTTCTAGAGCACATTGTTATAATTGTTTTAAATCGAAGTCACTTTTCATTCAAATAAAGCATTCCTTTTGTCAAGTCTGCAGGCCTATTTCAAGTTTACACTTGTTGAGAACGATTTATGGCACTGAAACTGGTTTACAACCTGAGGTTGCGAGGATATTTTGAAGTTATTTTTCCAACCTCCTCACAGTCACTACATCTCAGATTGCATCAACTGATCATATGTTAAACTGGAATTTTGCAAGTTTTTACTAAAATAATATTGTACATTATTTGGAAGGTTGTTATGCCTTACCTTGCTCCTTGGGAACATTAGGGAGCAGATTTACAAAGACTGCTCAGGTGCAAAGTCATGCAAAGCGCTACCAAGACTTGTCAGTGTATTTACTTTCAAGTTCAAAAGGTATTTTGTGCTGAAAGTTTCCTTTTGTCAGAGCAAAATGATCTTTGCACTGCGTTGTGACACTTTGTGTCAAGGGGGTGTTACAAGTGTGCACACTGCACGGCACACATACAATGTGTGGAATGTTCAAAAATGTGTACAGGAAGGGTATGCTTTCAGTACAAATCCACTGCTAGACAGCATACACAACCTTTTGCACCATGGTGCAAAACTTGTGCGTGGTCCAAGGCAGCCTTTATAGTGGACTATTGCAAGGGATGACAGCTGCAGCAGACCATTTTGAACAAATACGGCTCTGCGCTGCTTTCTCCCCATTGTGCAACGCAGCACAGCAACGCAAATTTGGTTGTTCTAGTAAATTATGGAAATTGTATAATGTATTTTTGTCTGTCTCTTTGGATCTAATTGTCAGTTGTACTCCAGATTTCTGTCAAGTTTTTTCAGGTTTGCGAGCTATAAGATATACAACTTGTTCAATGTTTTGCTTATAACTACATATTTTTCAAAGGTAGTTTTTAGACTTTCAAATAAATGTATGAAAATTGTAAATGCATACATTCAAACCTTAACCGATGAGTTGTTTGTTGATTTAAATTTTGGTAAAATTGCTGATTTAGTAAGGCTTTCAAACTGAAAATAAAATACAACAGGATTGTTTTTCTTCTCTATCATTTTCCAGGTGCGGATTCATTTTCCTATATCTCCTTGTCCTGCAGATGCTCCTATTTGTAACATTATCTGCACATAACATAGGTGATTTAAAAGAGTGAAACAGACTGGAAACTGTGTGCATATAGAGTTATAGACAAAAGCTACTGCTAATGTCCAGTGTACACCACTCCACTCTACACCACTCCATTCTATGCTAGTACATTGGACGCCACTCCACTATATGCTATTTCACTCTACCCCATTCCACTGTACACTACTCCAGTCTACACCACTCCACTCCACGTTATTCAACTCTATGCAATTCCACTCTTCACTATTCTACTCTACACCACTCCACTGTACTCCACTTTACATTGTTCCACTGTACGCCACTCCATTGTATGTTATTACACTGTATGCAACTTCAATCTTTGCCCCTATAGTGTACCCCACTCCACTGTATGCTATTACACTCTACCCCACGCCACAATACACCACTCCAGCCTAAACTACTTCACTGTACGCCACTCAACTGTACGCCACTCCACTGTACGCTACCACACTATACGCTATTACACTTTAAGCCACTGCTCTTTACGCTACTACACTATATGCTGTTACATTCTACACCACTCTACACCACCCCACTGTACGCCACTCCAGTCTATGCTACTCCAATCTGCGTTATTCCACTTTATGCCACTCCACTGTACCCTACTCCACTCTATGCTATTACACTGTATGCAACTTCAATCTTTGCCCCTATAGTGTACGGTGTTCCACTGTACCCCACTCCACTGTATGCTATTACACTCTACCCCACGCCACAATACACCACTCCAGCCTAAACTACTTCACTGTACGCCACTCAACTGTACGCCACTCGACTGTATGCTACTACACTATACGCTATTACACTTTAAGCCACTGCCCTGTACGCTACTACACTATATGCTGTTACATTCTACACCACTCCACTGTACGCCACTCCAGTCTATGCTACTCCACTCTACGCTATTCCACATTATGCCACTCCACTGTACCCTACTTCACTCTATGCCACTCCAGTGTACTCTCCTGCACTCTATATAACTCCACTCTACAAAACTCTGCTACACTCTATGCCACTCTACTAGAATCTACTCCACTCTATCCCCATACACTTCACTGTGAAAATGTTCACTCAACTCTATGCCCGTGCACTGTATTGTACAACACTCTATTCCACTCTGACAGTTTCCAAAACTACGACACAGCACTCCACTCTACTGTATGAGACGCCTCTCTAATTTATAACAATTTCCTCAACTCTATGCTACGTCACTTCAATGAATGCCACCCCATTCTATGCCAAACCACTGGACCCTACTGTACTTTACGCCATTTAACTGTAAGCTACTCCACTCTATGCCACTCCACTCTTCTACGTTCCACTGTAAAGTATTCCACTGTACCCTATTCCACTATATGCTCCCCCACTTTACGGTAATCCAGTCTAAGCCATCACAGTGTATGACACTCCATTCTACGCCACTCCATTGTATGACACACTCCTCCACTCTACATAACGCCACTCTATAAAAGTCAACCACACTTCATGGCACTCTATAACATTCTACTCCGCTCTATCCCCATGCACTCCACTGTCCAACTCTATAGTCCACTTTCTTCTTTGCTCATACACTCCAATGTACAACGCTCAATTCCACCATACAACACTTTTCTCTGTGACACAGCACTCCATTCTACTGTACGAGACCCCACTCCAATTTAAAACAGTTTACTACCTTCATTACGCCACTCCTTTCTATGCCACTCTACTCTACAACACACCAATACGCTATATTGTACTTTACTCCACACTATGTTACACCACTCAACTCTACTCCACTGTATGAGACTTAACCTCACTTTACGCTATTATACAAGAGTCCTCTCAACTCACCTCCACTGTTTCACACACTACTGTACTCTATGCAACTCCAATCTACAAGACTCTAATACACTGTATGCCACTCTCCAACACTTTACTCCATTCTACAATACGCTAGTATACTATACAACTCTGTACGCAACTCTTTGTATGCCACAGCACCCCACTTTACTCCACTCTGCTTTGACACAGTACTTCATTCTACTCCACTCTACTCCACTGTATTCCACTTCACTCTACACCACTCAATGCCATTGTACTATATAACACTATACGGCAATTTACTGTGCCACACTCCACAACACTGTACTGTTCTGTACTGTACACCACTCCACTCTACAAAAATCAACTAGACCGTATGCCACTCTACTCTACTGTAGTCTACATCACTTTAAATATTGTACGACACCCCACTACATTCTACTGAATAACATGGTACTCCAATTTTTGTCACTTTACTCAACTGTATGCTACATTTCTCCACTCTACTGCACTCCACGCCACTATAGTCTATGGCATGATACTCCACTTTGACACTTTACTCCACTCTATAATCCCCCACTCCAGGGTACTCCAATGTACTCCACTTTATCCCACTCTACACCACTGTACTATACTCCGCACTACGACGCTCCGCTGTCTGACATTCTACTCCACTGCATGCAACTCCACTCTACAATGCTGTACTACGCTCAATGCCACTCTATGCCACTCTACTCCACCCTATGCCTATCCACTCTATGCCACTTAACTACACCGTATGACACTTGAACACACACCACTCAACTTCTCCCTATGATAAGCCACTCCACTATATGACACTGTACTCCACTCTACTGAAACTCTCATTCACTGTACTCTATGACACTCCATTTGATGATTCTCCACTCTATGACACTCTACTTCACCCTACTCCACTCTAAAACACTCTACTCAATTCTATGATGGTCTACGACACTTTACACTACTGTTCGACACACCATTCCACTGTTCAACTCGCTGCTCCAGTCTATGATACTTGACTCCACTATATGAGACACCATGGTACTACACTACATAACACTTTACTACACTGTATGATAAACTACTACACTCTGCTCTACTCTTCTACATTCAATTCTGATCTACAGTACTCCAGTCTATGACAAAGACTTTACAACACTCTCTTCCACTGTATTATACAACACTCCACAACTCTCCACTTGTGACAGTGGACTCTACGATTTGAAACACATTTTTATTAAAAATGTTTTAAAAACATTGAAATTCAGTGAAAAAACAAAAGGCTAAAGCTTAGTTATGGTTAGGAAATCGTATTTTCCCTATACTAAGTTTGAACTACACAAACTTTAAACATTCTAAATTTATAGTTATAACTTTCATTTAGAATTTGTCCACCACCTTCAAATTATTATAAGGAGTGGAACTTGTTACACACTCTTTACAGCTCGCTAACCAAATAACACTAACTATAACTCGCCACTCTACAATGCACTGTGTTGTGACAAATAATGTAATTTGAGAAGTTATAAGTGTTGTTATAAGTGGTCTTCTCTTATCCATCGAATCTGATGTTCAGGTCTCAGGATGCCACCTAAATACCGAATTAAGGGGCGTTACAAGGGGAGACAAGTAGTAGCCAATGACCTACTTACCTTTAGGGTGTCTACACCCTCTAGTGACCACTGCCTGTGGGAAGAGGCACTACCGTAGTTCTGATAGGTTCTTTTTCCACCATCCCAAAATGGTGGAATTCAGGAGAGGGTTCACATTGTCTTCCCCACCTTAGGGCTAAGTGGGGACCCTCTTCCTAGTCTACCTAATTTTCAAGGCTTCCCTCCTACAAAAAGTGGATCAGGAAAGGGGGTTTGGCTTCCCCACTATCTGGAGATGCCTGGCTTGGATTTCAAAGGTGGCATCACCTTTTGAAGCTTTCCGCCCAGGAATGTCATCCTGTCCTTGAGTAGGTGTGAAGCACCTCCACCAAGAGCAGGCTTTGTTTCTTTCTTCTGAGAGTGCTGGCTCTCACCCCATGAGGTCAGAAGCATGTCTGGTAGTGACAGGCTGGCAAAAACAAGTCATGGACCACACCAGTGCTTGGCATGTTTTCAGGGGAACCCTCTGAAAAGGTCACCGGTGTGAATTAATAATAAATCCACCACTGGCATCACTGAGGATTTATTAAGATAAGATGTTTGGTACCAAACATCTTAGGAATCAGTGAAGCCATCATGGAGCTAGGATACCCATGTTGACAAGTATCCAGCCCATGTACTCTTTATGGCTTCCCTGTGCACTTACAACATCTCAGAATAGACACAGCATTGTAGAGGCATATCTACTCATGCTGATATACCCACACATAGGATGTAGTGCACCCTGCCTTAGGGCTAAAGGCCTGAATTTGGGGTGACTCACCTATACCTTATATAGTGTATGAGAGGCATGGCACACAGGGCTTTGGGCCCTGTTGACTCTTTGTTTTTTTTTGCACCAAGACACGCAGCCTGCAATGGTAGGGTGCAAAGCCTTAATGACGGGGTCCCCAGGGTGGACACCTCCGTAATGGCGGACGAGCGTCGCCCCACTGCCAGCAGATGATACATTTATTTATTTTATTTATTTTTAGAGTTTTCTATAGCGCGGACCAGTCCCAGGGTAGGGTATCAGAGCGCTTTACAATGAGAGCACAGAACAAATAAAACAGTTAGCAAAGTATAGCATACAAAGAGTCAACAAGTTTTGATAAAGTTCGGAGGGTCGTAGGCGTGAGGATTGTTCTGAGCAATAGGAACAGGTCATAAAGGCGAAGGTGTCCTTAATGGGAGAGAGGAGGCAAGTTTGAGGATGTAGAACTGGAATGGTACAAGGGAGAGTTTACGGGAGGAATTTGCACATTAGGAATGATTTTGCTTCCCTTTTGAACAGTGGGGTGGAGGAGATTTTTCTGATGTATGGAGGAAGCGAGTTCCATATTCTTGGTGCTGCTCCGGAGAATGCTCTGTCAGAGGTTTTTTTCTTGCTGAAACGCGTGGGTTATTGTTATTATGGTTTTATTTATCTCTGTCGGAGTTACGCACGTCCGACAGGCGGGGCAGGGCCGGGCCATAGCAGGGAGGAGTACTCTGCACTTATAAGTGCACATGTTTGTTTGGCCTGCCTAGGATGGCCAAACACACATGCACACTTAGGTTTCTCCAACCAGGCTGTATTGTATGGCCGGGTTGGAGAAACCCCACAGGCTCCCAGGCACCATCTGACAGGCAAAAGAGGCTGCTCAGAACAATCCTGGCGCTGCTCTCTTGCTTTAGAGCAGCGTCTGGACTGGGTGGGAGCAGATTCCTTTACACCCCTTTACTTCTGGGCTTCCCATACGAGAGGACAGGAGCAGGAGGAACAAGGCGGTCGGCAGCTGGAGCATTGCGGAGCGGAGTAGCAGGTAAGTGATTTTTAAACAAAAACAAATATTGCCCAACCTCTCCCCCCATGCTCCCGCCGCCCTACCGGTTTTGATTGGCGGCAGCCGCCACTGGGGGGCACTGGAGTGGCACCACCAGTGCTGCAGCCCCATAGGACCCTCTCCAGTGCCTATGCCCGAGGTACAAGGAGTACCATTTACTAGGAACTCACAGAGGTAGATGAAGTGGTGCCAATTGTGGTACGTTTTTAGGGATAGATTACTGGTACTGGGAACCTGGTTAGCAGGGAATCAGTACACCTCAGTCTGAGTTGTGTCAAAAACCAGGCAAAAAGTTGGGAGGTACTGCAACAGACACCCAGCTTCTCACACAGGGAACCCAATTTTCTTCACTCACTATCTCTATGGGGACCTAAAAATCACAATAACCACCATATCCTCTGAGGGGACTTGAACTTAACTAAAATCACACACTATATTTGTAGGGACTTCAACATCACTATAAGCACACACTGCCTTGGTGGGAACTTGAACATGATTGTCTTCATACACCATCTCGAGGGGAACTGAACATTCTTATGTTTACACACAAACTATGTGCCCAGCTTTACTAAGCCTTTGCATTGTCCTTGTGTCGGTCAAGGTGACGCAAGAGCAGCGAAAAGGCTTTATTACTATTAATGAAGCCACAAATAGAGCAGTTTTCATCGCTTTTCATGGCTTTGTATACAAATGTATCACCACGCAGTGGTTTGCACTCCGTAACACTTCATTTTGAGCTGGAAGGAGTTAACTGAGAGGCACATAGGGGTTTCCGTGCATACACCCATGGATTTTATGCAAGTTCAGATTTACAGAGTTTTGTAAACCTGGAATTTCGTCAAATAGGTACACCTCCCAGAGGATGACATAACAAGGAGTGATATCTTTTTTCCTTACTTTTGATTCCATGCATGATTTATTCATGCATATCCATATATTTCACATGCATATTAACCTATATATATATATATATATATATATATATATATATATATATATATATATATATATATATATATATATATATATATATATCCCATCAAACCAGGCAGCCCCAATGGAAAGAGCCATCCGGCAGGTAACTGTTTCAATCTTTTAATGGAAACAACTTGCACACGAGCAGCAGCAAAATGACAGCATCCGCATGAAAGCCAGGCCAGACGCGTTTCGGGAACCGTGTTCCCTTCTTCAATGGCTTATGTTGCTTGAAAACCGAGACAGCGTTCCTCACGCACTTTTCAATTCCAAGAGCCCGCCCCTGTGGGCGTGACCATTCTCATGGCATTCTGGTTCTCGTAGCGCGGGAATATAATACTCATGTGAGTCCATCTTGCATTCAATTGTTAAAAGCAGTGTTTTTACCCATGTGGGTTGATGCGCACTCTGCTTACACTGCTCGCCATGCTTTCCAGTTGAATACTGCCTCCCGCTGACACCATCATGGCGCCAACTCGGGCCCGCTTCACCAGCGGTAGGCTTCATTCCGCGGCTGGGCTCAGCCGCTAATATCCCAACAAACAAGGTAGCCCCAATGGAAAGAGATATATATATATATATATATATTAGTGGGAAGGGTAACTTTAGGGTATAGGGGAGGGTAGTGGTAAAGGGTGGTAAGAGTAATTTCATATATTTATATGACCAACTTTTCCCATATACAAAGCGTTTTTGTTTTGCTAATAACTTTGGCACCGTTTGACAAATCTTCAACGAAAGTAATGTCTTTTGAACAATACAAAATTACTCCAGAAGCATGTGTGCCAATTTTTACAACTTTTTAAAAATTTACCTTGTGGGGACCTGTGATTCATTTTGTTGGTTTATATTTTTGCTAACCTCTGCCCCGTACACAGGGGGTGGTACTGCAGCTTTGAACCCACTAAATGAATTCTAACACACTTTATGCTATAAGCAGACAGTAGATCCATTTAATGGAATTTCAGCATTCCTATCAGTATATTTTATACCCAAATATAATGTTGTTTTAATGTCATGTGGTTCTTTGTCTTTTGCTTTTTTTTTAAACAAACTATAAATTATATAAGCATATTGACTTCTTCGTATTTTGTGTTTTATTTACCTAGCTTTAGAGGATAATATAACAAATTTGCTCTTTTTTACATTCCCAATACTTGACAGATTTTATATTTGAAATTGCAAAGCATTTCAGCACATCATGCCTCACAAGGATGGTGTGTGATCATAAAGAAGTCCTCACAGGGTTGGTGTATGACCATCTTAAAGTCCCTAAAGGGATGATTTGTGATCTTATAGAGGTTATGACTGGGATATAGAGTGGTCATATTGAAGTCCTCATAGGGAAGATGTCTGACTGAATTGAAATACTCCCAGGTTGGTGTGAGATCATATTGAGGTGCACAACAATCATGTGCGATCATGTGAGGTAATCACTGGGTTATTGTGTGATCACACTGAAGCCTTTATAGGGATAGTCCACTTTTGTAATGAAGTCCTCATAGGGATAGTGTCTTCTGAAGTACACAGCAGGCCACAGCAGCAGGCAGTCCTCTGAGAGTCCTTCGGCAGGTCCAGATAGTAAACTGAAGAGTGGGTCTGAGGGTCTTATTTTTATACCTGGTGCTTTCTTTGAAGTAGAAATTTCTAGAGAATTCCCTTTCAAGCGGTTGAAGTTTCTGGCTTCCACTACCCTGGCTCCAACCTGGCTGCATGAACAATGCAGGGGTGACAAGTCCTTTGCTTGAAGGCAGAGCACATCCTAATCAGTTGCAAGTGAGGCTGTGCACTCATCAGCCCCCCTCATCCTGCCAGTTGATGGCCCATCCAGGTACATCTAATCCCTCAATTGTATGGCTATCTTGGAGGAAAAAACTAAGTCTAACTGCCAACTACACCAAGTCAAGTTATCTAGGACAGGCTGCAGGTACCAAATAGCTAGGGCAGGAAAATGCCAGCTTCTAAAAGTGGCACTTTCATAATTATATCTTAAAATTCATCTTTACCATTAAAGTGAGTTGTTTTTTTTAGAACACATTTTATTGATTTTTTAAAGTTTCCAAGTATTCAAGTGACATGAGGCATACAGTTTCGGTAGACATGAGTATAATACAGTAACAGACCCCCATCTTTTCTTGAACAGCCCAGAGAGAACACAAGGAACATTATACCATAACCCTGGTATTAACCTATAACATACAGTGCCTCAGCATATATCACATTTACAATTGTAATCCGCATCAATGTTATCGTGTCCCTTAGGTAAACAGTTATTGCTGACATCACACTTTTATTATTGCCTCGCCTTCAGACTGGCCATCTGTGACCTAGTATATTTTCATGGGATGCCCCTGTAGACAGCCCACCTAGTCCAAATCTTGGTATGTTTTTTAGGGCAGACGCATGCTACAAAAACTGGACATTCTAATTCCATTGCGTAGTCCGTGCCTGTTTTCCAAAGCGATACTCGAGGAGAATTTTCTGCTTTCCATTGTTGAGCAATGTCTCGCTTAGCCAGAGTGAGACCCAAGAAAAGAAGATGTCTTTTGTACCTGTTTCCACCAATGCCATCTGTGCAGTGTAACATTGTGATCTCGAAAGCTCCCATGCCAATAACTCCGCAAGACATGCCAGTACCCCCTGGCAGAAACTGTCCAAAACGGGGCATGTCCAGACTGTATGTATAAAGGTGCCCTCCTCCGATTGACACCGGAGGCAATGAGGTGATGCAATCAATCCTGCCCTCCAAAGTCTCTGTCTGGTGAAATATACCCTATGCAAATACTTAAACTGAATATATCGTAATCGGGTTGAAATTGCCGCTTCACGTGGGGATTGTAGAGCCTCTGTCCAGTCATCATCGTCTATCGGGCCCATGTCAGGGTCCCAAGTAGCCCTCAAGGAGTTAATGTTCGTGGGGCTATTGGTCACTAACGTTTGGTATATTTTGGATACTTTATGTTCCCCAAGATCTCCTATAAGAAGTTTGCCCTCTAATGGGCTAAAATCTGGTACATCTGTCAGGTCCTTAATGTAGGGGTAAAGACCGTGCCGCAACTGTAGGTATTTGTAAAATTGAGAATGGGGCATGGAAAAGTTTCTGTGAAGTCCTCAAAGGATTTCAGATCTCCCCCCCCTTACAATATCCCCCATGGTTGAAATACCTATACGGTCCCAACCATGGAATCCCTGAAGGTCCGCTACTTGTAGGAGGAAACGATTTTGCCATAATGGGGTTTCACATGTGAGGCAGCCCCACCAGCCCATTCAACGTAGAGTTTGTCTCCATGTCATAACTACCACTTTTGTCGCCGGGGGGAGGTTCTTGGGGCCGGTCCTGCTATATATGTAGGAGTGTGCAGAGAGGTCTCCCATTAACCATTGTTCGACTTTAAAAGTTGGGTCCTCTCTGGACCCATACCACCATTTGTTTAATATCTGGAGGTGTGCTGCTGCATGATATGATTGTATGTCGACTGCGGCGATGCCTCCGCAATATGTGGATTGCATACAGGTGCGTAGGGCGACCCTGGCGGTGCTACCCCCACCATAGGAAATGCGCCATGATTGCATTTATTTGACAGAACCATGACACTGG
This sequence comes from Calotriton arnoldi, assembly GCA_963921515.1. Classification (NCBI taxonomy): domain Eukaryota; kingdom Metazoa; phylum Chordata; class Amphibia; order Caudata; family Salamandridae; genus Calotriton; species Calotriton arnoldi. The sequence continues at coordinate 83,381 of CAWUFW010016735.1, forward strand.
GATTGGATATGGGTATGATTGGAGTTGATATAGTAGGCGTGGGTGGGAGACCATCTTGAAGATGGCTGACTTGCCTTAAAGGGATAGAGGGAGGGTCGACCACTTTTTCACCTCCATCTTTACTTTCTCGGTTGTTACCTCTATATTATGATGCCAGGAAGAGGCTTGATTATCTGATATATGTATGCCAAGATAGGTGAAGCCGTGTGTCACCACTGTAAGGCCCTCTGCCCATCGGCCACTTCCTATGGGTCCTCTTATGGGCCATAACAATGATTTAGAGGCATTCATATAGAGACCTGACGTCTCGCCAAAAAATGCGCAATACTTGGAGTATTTTAGGGCCTAATCTATGGGGATCTGTTAGGAAAAACAGGATGTTGTCAGCATATAATGCAATATAGTCAGTAATTTTGGGAGTCCACTCGAAGCCTCGGATGAATGCATCTTTTCTGACCCGTGTAGCTAGGGGCTCTATGGCGAGAGCAAATAGTAGGGGGGATAAAGGGCACCCCTGTCGGGTGCCGCGTTGTATTGAGAATTGTGCCGACGAGGCCCCTACCACGCGAAAGGAGGAGGTGAGCTCCGTATATAACAGTCTCACCAATGCAATATATCGGGGGCCCATATTAAGGTGTTGTGATAATGTGAACATATATGACCAGCTGAAAGAGTCAAAAGCGTTATCCATGTCTACAAGGAGAAGAGCTGATGGACTCCCCAATCTGTCCACAGCTGTGATCGTGTTATGCACACAACGTATATTGTGTCAGGTAGCTCTATGAGACATGAAGCCCGTCTGGTCCGGATGGATTAAGTCTGAAAGGTATGGTTTCAACCTATTTGCTAATACTTTGGCGAGAATTTTGGCTTTGATATTTAGAAGTGAAATTGGGCAATAGGATGAACATAATTCCGGTGGCCGCCCTGGTTTTAGGAAGACCACAATTTCAGCGTGCCTCCAGTCTGGGAAGCAAGTATTTATTCTCGAGGGCTTCATTAAGGGTTGCAGGGTATCGAGGACCCAGTATTGTTGCGTGCATTTTGAAGAATTCACTAGGTAATCTATTCGGTCAAGGGGACTTACCTGATGCCATATCTGCTGTGGCAATGGTCAATTCCTCCTGCGTGATAGGCATGTCTAACGCGTCTCGTGCAGCTGTAGTCAACGCCCTGGGCGGTATGTCTTTGAAGAAGTCCTCTATTTGAGATTCAGTTAGGACTTCATATTTAGTGTATAAAGTTCGATAGAACTCAGCAAAAGCTTGCGCTATGGATGTAGGGTCAGTGATCGCGTCTCCCGTATGTGAGGTAAAGGTGGGTATTTGGACTGGTTTTAAGGCACTTTGGCATAGTCTATGCAGGAGTTTCCCAGACTTATCCCCCCATTGATATGTCCTACTTTGCGTGGCCTGCCATATACGTTTAGCCTCATCTAATTGGATACTTTGGTACTTGCGTTGTAATGCTCCTAATTGTCGACGGGCACCATCATCAGTTCATTCTAATGCCTGTGACTCGGCTTGTATGATTTGGGCTTCAAGCTGTATTAGCGTCTGCTTTTTTCCTGTTTGGCAGTGGTATTATGGCTGATGTCAAAGCCTCGAATGGTAGACTTCATGGCCTCCCATAAAATAGTGGTAGATCCTGCTGTTGCCTCGTTTAATACGAAGTATTCTGTCAGGGCTTTAAATAGGTTATTTTTGTAGCTCGGGTTATGTAAATGCCAGGGTGATAAGCGCCAATGCATCGGGGACCGTCGGGGGCCAATCTCAAGTTGTAGTTGGACAGGGGAACAGTCTGATAAACCTCTGGGTAGGATGCCTGCTCCTGTTATCCGATGTATGTGTTCCCTAGGGATAATATATAATCTAGTCTGTAAAACGACTCATGCACGGTCGAGAAAAACATGAAACCAGCTACGTCTGGGTGTAGCACACGCCACGTGTCAGTCCACCCCAACGCACTCACCATTGGTCCAATGCGGGACTCCCTAAATGTATGCTGTGTAGCTGCGGGCCGGCATCTGTCTAGGTTTGGATTCATGACATTGTTCCAGTCGCCCCCTATCATTGCTAGGACATCAGGTATTGAGCTCCAAATATCAATAATTCTTTTGGTGATCGTGTGGCTGAGTGGCAGGGGGCATCTACACTACCCAGAACTATTGGCTCTCCGTTGAGCACACCCTGTGTGAATAGAAATCTGCCAAAGGTGTCAGCCCATGTGTGAATATGTGTAAGGAAAGTCTGCGATGAATCAAGATAGCCACCCCCCTCAAGCCTCTTGTGAAATTGAATGGAAAACATGTATATAGCCACAGCGGGCCAGGCATGGCACTTTAGATCCTAGCAAGTGTGTTTCTTGTAATAATAGGACGTTCGCCCCCAAACATTTCACATGTCTAAGCACAGCCCCACGTTTAATCTTGTCTAACATACCTCTAACATTCCAGGTGACCACCGTGACTTTCCCCATTTGGTTTGAGTGATTCAAGTGTGTTGTCATGTTATGTGACGGCCAAGATTGCGAGGTATAGGACACCAGTACCAGAAGATGCCAATACTGCACGAGCACTGCAGAACCATAACATATAACATTTCTAAGAACTGTAAATCCTTCCCCCCACCCTCTCCCACCCTAACCCACCCCAATACCTCAAGAAACAATGGAGCATGTGTCGCGGAGAGTAAACAGCTCCCATCCCAACTGAGGATAAAGGCTGGAACAGTCCAAAAGAACCCAAAAGATCCCATCCCTGATAATTGTCTAGGGGATTTGAAACAGTCAATTCTGGAGTAAGAAGCCCTTTTTTGTGCCGGTGGAAGTTGATGTTAGTCGGACTCCATTGTTCATTTTCTTATGTAGCATGAGCTGTCTGTTAGAGGACGAGCGTGAATCATTTGTCCTGTGACCTCATTTGCTTGTCGCCACGGGAGCGGGATCGCCAAGTGGACCGCGACCTGTGTCGTTGTTTGTCCTTTTTATTTTGGTCCTGGTTCAGACGGGGATTCTGGAGGAGGAATCCAAGTTTCGTGGCGGTGGTGTGTGAGGTTTAACTGGTCGACGTTCATCTGCCCATTGGAAGACCTCCTCGGGAGTATAGAAAAACATGGTGCTGTTTTTATAGCTGATTCTGAGTCGGGCCGGAAACAGCAGCATGTAAGGGATTTGTAGTTCTCGAAGGCGTGATTTCACGGCTGTAAAGGATTGCCTCTGTTGCTGAACCAGTTTGGTATAATCCGGGAAGATCATTATTGGATGAGAGTCAAGGTGAGGGACTTCTGCACCCTGGCCTGCCGTAAGATGGTGTCTCGGTCGTGATAATTTAGTATCCGTGCAATAACCGGCAGAGGACGGAAGCCAGGATTTAAGCCTGCGTTCCAGGAATTCGCACATGTTGGTGCCCTCACACCCCTCTGGAAATCCCACAAAACGTAAATTATTACGGCGGGCCCTCCCCTCTGCATCCTCCACACGTGTAGCAATGCTGCGAGTGAGCGTTTCAAGAGTCGTGACACATTTCTGTAATGTATTGATAGTGTCTTCCGCTCCAGAGATCCGAGCCTCCACCTGTGTCACACGTTCCGCGACATTACACAAATCGTGTCGTAAAAGCATGAGATCTGCCCCTACAGCACCTATTTAGTGTCAAGCATATCTCGTGACTGAGTTATCGCAGCCAGGATTGTGGTGGTGTCAGCGCCTGAGGTGGGATTGTTGTTCGAGGTTATGGTGCTCGCGCTGCCGCTGGTAAATTTGTCCATTGTGCTATGCTTCGTTGCAGAGCCTTTAGGCGGGCCTTTGGACATGTTGGGCATGTAAAGTGGACCTGCCACCATTGGAACGGGCAATATCAAGTTCTGAAGGTGCTACAGTTCACAATGTCCAGGGATGCTTCCGCAGATGAGGTACTACCTCTCCACCTCTAATGGGTACTACTCTAGGTCCAGTTATGTTCCACTGCTGGTCTGGGGGAGTCTCACTTGACCAATTACGTCCACACTCTGATTTGAGGCCCAGCTACAATGTCTATTAATGGGGGGGGGCATACGCCCAGCAAGGTAGTAATCAGGCCCGACAGCGTTATATTGCTGGCCTTGGCTGGCTGTGATGATCGTCTGCAGGCACAGGAACGACGACGGTCTCTCACCTGTTGTAAGCTGCCCCAGTGCTGGGGGTCCGCTATCAACTCGCCGTTTCAAAGTGCTGGAGACCGGCAATGTCCCCAATCTCCAGCTGGGGCAGTCCTCGGTCTGGCCGTGCCACGCCCGACATCAAAATGGCGCCTCAGGGAGGAGCAGAGACAGGCCCGATGCTGTGCCCGTCTTCTGGGCTGTCTTACTCTGCTCCCGGCTCCATACCTTGCTCTCCGCAGTGCAGAGCTGCACCTTTGGGACAGGTATGGGTCACGGCGGCCCCCAGTCCGCGGCCACGTTCGTCGTGGCGCTCACTCCGTCCGCACCCGGCACAGGCCTCGCCGCCACACGCCCTCGGTGCAGCTAAGCGGGTGTAGTGGCTTCTTGGTGGCAATTACTTGGTGGTATCATGATCCCGGGCACCAGCGGCGTCCATGGAGTCCGCTGCAGGATGTTTTGGTCGCCGTAGCCGGCAGGATCATGCAGAATATTTAGAGGCTACGGGAGCCGGGCTAAATCGTGTCCGCCATGATGGACCGCTTGGCCACACCCCCTACCATTAAAGTGAGATTTTAATTGCAATTTCTCAGACACCAAACATTAAATATTTACCTGTTCCCAATCTAATGTTAACACATATTAAATGTAATAAGGCAACCCAAAGTTATCCTATGGGAGAGGTAGGCCTCACAGTAGTGAAAAATGAATTTATGAGTTTTTCACTATCAGGTCATGTAAAACTTAAAAGTACATGTCCAACCTTTTAATTACAATGCACCCTGTCCTATGGGAAACTGAGGGCCTACGTTAGAGGTGACCTATATGCAATAAAGGGGAGTTTAAGGCTTGACAAAGCAGGTATATTGCCCAGTCGAATTGGCAGTTTAAAACTGCACTCAGGCTGCAGTGGCAGGCCTAGGACATGCTAAGGGGGTACTAAAGTGGATGGCACTGTCCTGAGGTCTTCTTGGCTCCACTTTGATTCTCCATTTTAGTTTTACATTTTAAACGTTTTAGGTTGACATCAATTAAACAATATTATTATTTTTACATGTTTTGTTTGCACAATATTATTCTGAGAAGACGCTGTAGATGCTGCTTGGTTTTAGAAAGCTTTTCTCATCATGTAATCTGTACACTCCGTTCAAGGCTAGGAACACAGAACAAGATATCCTGCTGCTTGCATTGCCCATTCAGAGACATCTTCTAACATCTAGACATATCATTGCATCAGAGCAGTGCCTCTAACACAGTGGCTTTTATTATATAAACAGTATACTGGCCTTCGGAAGTCAGAGAGGCTCACTACGGTCACAACTGTCCTGGAGCGAATCCTGTGTTTGACATGCATTTCTGCTGATGCTGATCTTAAGTGAAGGATTGCCAATTCTGTTTCAGGCCGATTCCCTTACCAAGTTATCCAGGTATGGGGGCTCAGGCTAACCTAACAGATCGGGCAGAGGGTACACCCACTGTGCTCTCAGAATAGGGGCAGTGATAGGTAGAAATATATATAGAACTCAGACTGCCATGGTTGGACTGTTTATTCTTTTTACCATATTCATTATGCAGGTTACCTTGCTTTGTTTCATCTACCTAATAATCTCAGCTCATTCTTTCTATGCAAGACTACAATTGTTTCAATAAATGTATTCAAAACTTTATTTCTTGTGTTTACCATGGGCAAGCATAAGTAAACAACAAAAGGGGTAAGATCTTTCCCCCCGATTTGCTTGGGGATCAGAGTGTCATGTTTGAGGTTGCCAAAATCACCTGCCACCCGAGGAAGGTTAGGAGTTTGAGTAAGGCACTCTGAGGTAGCTACAAATTGGGCCAACAGTTTCTGATGGTGTGGAAAGACTCATACCCTGCATTCTCAAATTCTGTCATCTTAATACACAGTCCAACCTTTTTTTGTGGGAGCCATACATCATGGCACCATAAATGTTCATAGGTCAGGTATTTATTTAACGGGTCTACTGAGCAGCTCTTGTGTGTGACCAAGGTCCCCTATTCACCTTTAAACAGAGGCATCAATAGTGTTAGGGATGAATCCTCCTCAGCATTATAAGGAGCACCTATTTTTGTCTGAAGGTTGTTCAAGCTTGAGCATTTAAAATGATACCCCCATAGTAATTCCCTCTCTGAATTCCATTCACTACAATCGCAAATGTAATAAATATTCTTGCAAATTACAGACCTGCTGTTACAGCACATTTAACATTACATGGGCTACATAATTGGGGTGGAGAAGTTATATTTGTGGTTGAGGCTCACAAAGCTTATAGAACTGAAGTATTCTACTCAGGGGTCACTTTTCCAGCAATAGAGGCTAACGCACCAACATTTCACACATACACTGGAGCTGCCTTACCAAGCCAATACAGAGCTTCTAATGACTTAGAAATACCATTAACATTTCAGGAACACATAGACTGTTTCCAAGGCACCCTACTAAATGCTTTACATAACATTCGACTGGGTCCCCCCAGCAATCATGGGGCTACATGGCCAACATTTGCCGGCTACACACTGTTGTGACTTGTCCTGGTTACTATGCATCCTCTCCAGAGTTCAAAATCCCTGCTGCTTAGCCAGCGAGTGAGGTAATTGGATGGCTGGAATGTTAAGAGTGTTTGTGCTTGGATGAGTGAACAGTTGGAATGAGAAGGGCTGAGCAGCAGGATGCTGCTCCTGGTGGGGCTTTACCTGATTTACTTGTAACCTGATCTGAACCTAATAAACCTACATCTTTTGTAACCTACGAGACAACATCCTTGATTGTAACACTGGCAAAGAGGATGGGCAATGCAGCAGAGGATAGGTGTAGCTCTGGTCCTGCTTAAGTGAACTGTGAAAGGGGTTGCCCTGATCCTGCCTGAGTTGTGTAAATGCAGTAGAGGGTATGTAGTCCCTGGTCCTGCCATGAGAGTGGATGCAGTAGAGGGTGTGAAGTCCCTTGTCCTGCTGTAAGTGTTCGGAGACACTGATTGAAATTGTTTCTGATGTCCTTCCTGAGTGGTCAAGGATGTAGTGTAGGGGTATGTGTATTGCACCCTTATGTTAGTGTTGTCCCTCCTGAGCAGTTCAGGGTGTGTTACAGGAGCATGTGTGTTACACCTTGATGTTGTGAGGTGAATGACTTAGGAGTGTTATTAGTTTCCTGTGTTCTGCCGAAGATTTAATGATGTGATTATATATTCTAATGTTCATAGGACTGTTTTATAATATTGTGTAATCTCTTGTCCTTTTGATTTGATGTAAATCCAGAAGTAATATTTATGGCACTCATTGGTTGTTTTATTTGAATTTTCTATTTTTTCTTTAACAGAGGGAAATGTGTTGTGACTTGTCTTGGTTACTATGGATCCTCTCCAGAGTTCCAAGTCCCAGCTGCTCAGCCAGTGAGTGAGGTTATTGGATGGTTGGAATGTCAAGAGTGTTTGTGCTTGGATGAGTGAACAGTTGGAGTGAAAAGGGCTGAGCATCAGGATGCTGCTCTTAGTGCGGCTTTACCTGATTTACGTGTAACCTGATCTTAATCTAATAAACATACATCATTTGTAACCTACAACATCCTTGATTGTAACACACTCCATACCCAAATTTAGGACCACTAAATGTGGGTGAACTATGTACTCTCTATACTGGTCTAGTTAGACTATACAACGTTTAACACAGTTTGTTATGCGCACGATAACAACTGCCCCAGCGAGGGCAGTTCAAGCTGTCCAGCCACAGTTAGCTGTGTCTGTGATTAGTCCGGTAACTATCAATGCTATTATGGGCAAGATTCCCACCAGACAGGAGGAAATTCCATTCTAGATTGCACAAAAAACAAAACATCTTAAAGCAATGTTTTTCCATACGGGACCCCAGGATAAACATAGAATTCTTACTGTGTGCTTGCCACTTATGATGGTTTCCCCAATTGATAACTGTGCCACTTGGTACAGTCTTTGCTGCAGTTTATACCATAACTCTTAGTACACCATCACTTGCTGTTTTGCCTGAAGTGCTAAACAGGTCCAAAACGAACATGGGGTTGCCCTTGCCCTGGATTTGGGGATGAAATTAATTGGTAATTTTGCTACAGTATCCTCAATAATATTAAGCCATATCAAAGGGGAAGCAACAGCACTGAGGATACGCCAATACCTTGCGCAGGTTGCATCAGTAGACCAGGAATTCGACTTACCAAAGATTATTGCGGACACCTATACATCTATAGGTCAAAATAATTTGGGAGCCAGACCAAATAAGCCACAGCTTAAAGGTATTTCCAAAAAGGACAATACCAAACAAGCTTCAGAGTATTCTAAAAAATGCTGGGACAAACAAAAATGTAAAGAAAAAGTAAAATCACAGGGTGGATGTCCGCAACCAGAGACCTCTGATAGATGTTATAATTTACAAAACTGTGATAAAATGAAACAGCCTGATAGGTATCAGTACACTGATACACATACTTCCCGTTCCTTTCATGACTCATCGGACCAATGATCTGAGAGAGGGGGGCGATCAGAGTGTAGACAAGAAGAGTATGTGAAACTTAAAAAGGACTGGCAATGCTCATCTGACATCAGCATAAAAAAGGAAGAGAAACTTCCACAACAAAAACCCCAATTCAAAAAGATGAAAGTTGCAGGAATTTTGGCTAAATATGCCACATATATTGAGAACTGTCCTTCAGATCAAGCCATGGGCAGTGACTCTGCTAGACAGCGTGGCAAAAATCACGATAGTTCACCAGAATCTTCAAGAGTTTCTAGATGCAAAAGCAACTGGCGACTTCATCGAAGTTGAAACCTCAGACCAATGCGTCAGCCCTCCAGACAGACTTCATAAATGAAACATACAGATTGAGGATGACATAATGCGGACCATTAGGGTAATTTTTGGGTTAAAACTTAACACCTAGTTGTGACATTCTCTTAGCAAGCAGAGGTGGATTGAACCCGAAGTTTGTAAGACAGGCCCCACGAGGAGGTAATTTTACCGTCATTCTCTGTGCTTTTCCCTGAAAAGGTTAAACAAGCGCATGCCGTAGAGTGGGCTCTTTCAAAAGCCCAGGCATTATACCACAACCATGTAGGCTGGGGATATCACATTATATCCATAAGTTCCAAGTCACAAGTGCAACCATAATACCCAATTAAACATGAAGCAAAAGCTCCTGTGAGGGAGCTTCTCTTACAGCTAGAATAACAGGGAATAGTTGAACCCTGTGCATCTCCAATGAATAAACCCTTATTTCTGGTAGCTAAACCACATCATTCCTATCGCATAGTCTTAGAATACAGACATTTAAACAGTCATACATGCACATTTGCAATTCAAAACTCAGACAGTACGGTGTTATTAAACAACTTAGACCGTAAAAAATACAAAACAACCTTGGATATGTCCAATGTTTTTTTTGTTAAAACATGGCACCTGAAAGCAGAGACCTGACCGAGTTCTCCGCCCTCGACTCACAACGCCGCTCCGGTCCTCTCGCTCAGGGGTATAAGAACAGTCCTGGATTGTTTACTGCCCGAGTAATGTCAATTCTACATGATATTGACCCAGAAGCATTGACTTACGTTGATGACATAAATCTAATGGATGATGCCTTAAACGCACACTTAGCCAGAATAGATTGCATTGTGTGGGGATTTGCTAAACAAGGCTACAAATTCAGTGTCCTATTTTTAGGATATGAGTTATCAAAGGAGGGAAAGAACCTGGCACCACATTTCCTAGAGAAATGTGTTCTCTTACTACCACCAAACCACATTAAAACATTGTAGTACTTGCTAGGATTCTCCAATTTTGGCATAACATACATACTAGATTATGCACAACGCATAAAACCTTTATGCGATTAATTTGTTCTGATTTTTCCAGAACATATTGGACATCAGAACATACGCAAGTACTCAGATGATGACAGACTGACATGCCTGCATCAGGACACTCAAATACACGTGTCAACTAAACAAACTTTGTGATCTTTATAATTGCAGGTATCAATGGCTTCATATATGTCACATTCAATGAAGGTGACACAGTGCTGATTGCATATAAGTCTCATCTATATTCTTATACTGAAATGCGTTGTGCATCCACTGAAAAAATACTGACAGCAGTTCGGATGGCTGTCATAAAGGAAAGATCATTGGCTGCAGGGAAATGCATAATTGTCGTAGAGGCTATTACAAAGGCCAGCGTTCCTAACGCAAAAGCCTTTACATCCTAGATGGATACAATGGACCACTTCTTTGACGGCTACAGAAGTAGATTATGTCTTTGACCCTACTTTACAAACTCAAAAAATTCTCCAATATGAAAATTAATACCCCATACTCAGTAATATATTGCCTCTTGACCAGAATAAATAAATAATATAAACTGATGGTTCAGCTCAGCCTGCTATAGGCACCAAACACCAATACTCGACAGCCTACACCGCCATACACGGTGTCATGATGGTTTAAAAATTCCATCCTCCAAAAACTTTTACCCAGTCCCTACAGGATTGTACTGCACAACTGACTGAATTGAAAGCCTTGATTCTGGCCCTAGAAAATACATATCCGGAATTCCTCATGCTCATAGTGTGCAATTTGTATTATTGTGTCCAGTCTTTTAATGAAAATTTACATTACTGGCACCTGAATGGATTCAGAGATTCAAAGGGAATACTATAAAGCATAACTGCTTTGGGGAAAGGTGGCACAACTTAGTTTGCCACAGGCTCATGTGATACACACATTGAGTCATCAGCGTGTTGGGATACACATTGTAGGGGATTCATTGGCTAATGAAGCTGTCTAATCTGCAGTTAAGACTACTACTGTAGCTGCAATTACTTGTTCTCATACAAATATTGATGAAGATATTATGGCTGCAGTCAATGCTTCACCCAACTGCAACCCTTTACCTAAAACATATCCAGCAAAATATTCCTATCACTTTAGTACCCAAAATATTCCATTTGCAACTATCCCTAGGATGGGTGATCATGTGATTTCCAACCAAGACCGCAGGATAGAATTAATCATAGCTGTCCATGAGGGTGTAGTGTCTGCCCATGCTGGTGTGGCGCCCACAGTTTCTGTACTACAGAAGCGCTATTGCTGACACGGTCTGTACAAGCAAACAAAACAGTATGTCCTTAGTTGTGACATTTGCCAACAAATTAAAAGCTCTACCATTGCACGCCCACTTCAGATACCCCTCTTAGTTTCAAATAAACTGCTTCAATGTGTGTACCTCAATCATTGCGGTCCCTTAAATTTGGATGTTGTGTTTAAATTAATTCTGCTCTCTGTAGATTCTTGCTCCAGGTTTCTATGAGTAAGGCCACAACGATGGGCAGATGCTTGCACTGTTATTTAAGATTTGCAAGTCTTTATTGGGAGTAGCTGCATTCCACTCAGACCCGGGTGCTGCTTTTGCCTCTAAGGCTTACAGGGATACAATGGGAAACTTTGGGTGTTGCTGGGCATTATTCCTCACCATATCACCCTGAGGAAAATTCTATTGTTGAGATGGAAAAACCGTGACTTAAAGCAATTCTTAAGAGCTAGAGTATTAGGTTCAGGTCTTAGTTGGATAAATCACTTGTATGGTCTCCAGAGAGCATTAAATAATCTGCCTAGATGATCTTTGGGTGGCTGGACCCCCGTACGAGGTCCTGTTTGGCATCCAGATGTATGTTCCAGATCTTGGCAGTCCTGGCACAATGGTGATAGATACACCTTTTGACATAAATGAATGTTTCCCTATCCTACAGGAACTACAAGACTTCTGGGATAAGCGGTCTCAAGAAACCTTCAAAGTATTCGCCACTAATGAAGTGAAGGAGCAACCAGCACCTTCCAGCTGGATTAAAAATGTTGAGGATCTAGTTCGCGAGAAGATTGCTGTAAAGAAGGAGTTTGGCTCATCTTACCATGCATTGGTGCCAGTCCGCGGCATTAAAGTTACAAGAGCAGTGAATTTGCCACTGCTTGCTGGTTGTAAAGATAAACAACTTGTCTCAATTGATCAAGTAAAATTGGATCATGTGGCCAGTACTACACAGTAGGCCACGAGGACTCCTGCTTAGTTCCCTGACTGCTCTCACTACCCTATAGGAAATTCCTCTACAAGTTTTGAGCAACACAAATGTTGTTTCTCCCCGGCTAGTGAGGGTGGAGAATGAACTATTGTTGATTTCTGTTACGGCTACAAATACAAGCCATACATCCATTGTGAGTATACTGCTTGCTACTACAGCTCCTAACAACAGAGTCATTTATGATGAGACACTTTTGGAGGTGTCTACCAGTTCTCTTCTGCCAAGTACGGCTTCTGTTTTTCAACAGCCTGCTTCTGATTAAATTGTCGATGTTGATGACTTCTCTTCTGATTCTTCGGACACTTCACTACATTGTGTACCTGATTTTTTTCTTTGGCAGAAATGCACTTATCTGATCCCTCCATGGCTTTACGTTTGGATTGTCATCTCATTACTTTTCGTGCTTCTTTGGATTGGATTTATGACTGGTTTCTTCTTGCTAGTAAATGGACACCATCTTCCAGAGCGTTCTACTGTAGAACTTGTAGTCAAGGTGTTGAAATCTCATTCGTCTTCACATAAAGTGAGAAGAGACCTGTACATTATGAACATTTCAGCTTTTCCAGTGCTTGCTGAAATTGCATGGGATAAAGCCCCCATATGATATTTGTGATGTAATGTAATGTAACAAGAATTTCTAAAGCGCACTATCACCCCACGGGTATCTTGGCACTGAGAATGACAGAGGTTCCCCTAAATGCACATATTTACCCACCGGTTGAATGTCCTGCACTACATCCTAGGGAAGAGATAAGTTTTAAGCTTCTTCCTAAACTGGAGGAACTCTTCTAATTGCCTGATATTGGGCGGGAGATTGTTCTACAGAGACTCAGCAGATTCCTTATATAGGTTGCGATGGGTGACATGATTACCCCTGGCTTTATTTCTGATGATTGAGATGTAAAAACAGTTACCTCAATGCCTCAGAGCTTGAATATTATACTGTATTTCAAAGTGAAGATTTGTACCTTAACTCTGCTAATTATGGAGGAATGTTTTGTTATCATCACTAGGCACACAAAGCCTAAGGTTTTAAGATCTGTTTCCACGATTCCCTTGGGGATCAGAGTGTCATGTTCGAGGTTCCCAAAATCACCTGTCACTCAGGAAGGTTAGGGGTTCGGATGAGGCATTGTGAGCTGGCTAGGAATTGGCTTGACAGTCTCAGATGGTGTCGAAGGACTCAGTCCTGCATTCTGAAGTTCAGTTGTCCTAATACGCAGTCCTACCTTTTTTTTAGCAGGAACCGTATAGCAGCAGAATAAGTGCTGCAGGCCCACTAGTAGTATTTAATTTACAGGCCATGGCTATATGGTATACCACTCAGCAAGGGACTTATAAGTAAATTAAATATTCCAATCAGGTGTAAGCCAATTGTACCATGTTTTAGGGAGTGAGCACAAACATGTTAGCACTGGTTAGCAGGAGTAAAGTGCACAGAGGCTTATGGCCAAAAAAAAAGAATTTCATCAGAAAGTTGAAGGCAAAGGCAAGAAAGTCTGTCAGAAGACCACCTTAGAGCTGACATGTCTAACAGACAGAATATGTGACAAATAAACAATGGGGTGTTCCAAACCATCGTCACCTTGGACCTGCAAGTGGACTGTACCCATAGCTCTCTCTGAGGCATATGTCTCAACATAAAGTTTTTAGTGGGATCAGAATGCCATAAAATTGGAACTTGAGTGAAAGATTGTTTTAGACCCTAGCTTCATCAGCTAAAGAATCCCACCGAAAAACTTAACTGAGCAGCTCCATTTTTAATAACGGGTTGGATGAGAAAAGTCGCCAATAAACTGTCTAAAGAAATTGGCGTCTCCAAGGAAGCACTGTCTCCTTGATGCTGGGAGGTATTGGCCACTCCAACATTGCCAACACCTTTTAAGGATCTATTGATACCCTTTGACTATTTAATAGGAAACCCACATATTCAACCTCAGTTAGATCAAATTTACACTTTTCTGGCTTACAAAAAAGTTGATTCTGTAGAAGCCTGTTTAGTACTAGGCTGACTTGTTGATGATGCATTTTTGGGACTCTTAGAATAAACAAAAAAAAACATCCAAATACAGGACTACAAATAGTTTCAGCACATTATAAAACACTTGATCCATAAAATGCTGAAAATGCTGGGGCATTACTCAATCCAAAAGGCATCACTCAATATTCAAAACTGCCAAAAAAGTCCTGAAAACTGTTTTCTATTTGTCCCCTTGTTTTATATGAAGAAAATGATATGCTCCTCCTTGATCTAATTTCTTAAAGATTGTAGACCCTCTCACAGATTCCAAAACACCCTTAATCAAAGGAAGGGATTATCGATCCTTCATAGGAATTTTGTTCAATCGCCTATAATCTACGTAAGGCTGTAGTTATTTAGATTTCTCAGGCACAAAAAAACATTAGAGCTCCAGCAGGACATGACGATCATTTTATAAGGCCACAGATTTTCTTGCAGATACTGTCTAAGGATTTCCTTTCTGATTCTGAGAGGGAATAGATTCTTCCAAATGGAACAATAGCACCTGGTCCAATAGAAATAGCACAATCATATTCCCTAAGGGGAGGCAAACTTGATTTCTTTGGGTTCTTGAAGAGATCAGTATATTAAAAGTACTGGACAGGAATTACTTGGAGAGAATTTATCATTCTAGAATCAGAGTAATTGTCTGGCTCAAATTCTTTAGGAGACCAATAACCCTCAAATATTAATATCTATGACTGTAAGAAGTTGGGTTATTAGTTGAGAGGGCTAAATAGTAATAATCATAGTCCTTGTCAGGGTGAATCACTACATACACTAAATAAACCTGAGCTCAACCTCCTGGTAGGTATGGCACAGAGCAGACAGGCTTAACTTGGAGGCAATTTCTAAAGTATTTATACAGTAACTAAGACAGTCAAAAAGTCAAAATGCAAAACATTACAAGTCCTCAAATGATGTAGAAAAATAGAGTAAACTTAATAAACAAAATGACACCAAAATGACAAAAATCCAGTAAAGGGAACCGGAGATATGATCTTTTTAAAGTATTAAGTAGAAATTACGCCAAGAAGCACAAAGTGCCAATGACAGTCAATGTTCGTGGTAGAAGATGACATAGGCGCAATTTGGCGTTGACTGCGATGGAGCATGGGTCAGATACCCTAACTAGGTTTGTCCTGGTCAAAGAGTTTGCCCTCTGACTTCAGTCCTGTTTAAGTCCCTATTCACCACAAGAGTACACTTCTAAAGTACTCAAGCACCTCAGGGGACACATTTAGATACTTGCAAGGTGGCAGGCAGAGGCCAACAGGATGGTCCAGTCCTGGACCAGTTGACACTGGTCAGCTGGGCAATTGCAAGAAAATGCCTCTTGTAGTTTGGTATGTCCCTGTAGCTTTAACATTTAACCGGAGGTCAAACTTGGGACCCTTGGAGTCCATTTTTGTGTCCTGGATACAAGAGAGAGAACAGGTCCAGCCCTAACCAAAGGGTAACGGTTGCTGTGGCTAACCCTACCCACTTTGGGCATTTTCAAGATGGTTGAAGTCTTCTGCAGCACTAAATATCGGCTGAGAGGGTTGGGTGTGTGTGGAAAGTGTACTATGGTAATCCTAGTGTGCTTCCACATCTAACTGTAAAATCCAGTTTTAGGCAGTCTCCGTACCCTCAACAAACTTGGAGACAGAAGTCTGGATAGAACAAAAGCTGAGTTCTCAGCAACCAGACCGTGAATGTACAAAGCATTTTGATATTCCGTGTCCCTCCTTTGAAGTGCGTCCCAATTGTTATATGCAAAATCATAGCAGACCTGCCATGCAGGTCTTGACATTCCAGCAGGATCTGATACTGTGATGTCAACAAGAGGCCCATTTTAATGGAAGCCATTCTAGCTTGTGTGGCAAAAGAAGAGTGTAGGCCTGGGTGTTAGCTACATCTGCTTGTGACATTAGTAGGGTTTCCGGAATGCTGGATCTTAGTGCTGCTGCCATATGACCAATGTTTCCCATTTGTAAATGTAGAAAAGCATGCCTTACCCCGAAGGCTAGGCAGCCTGGGCATTTTCATACATGCAACCAATGTGCAGCTTCACTTTAGAGTTAACCCTAAAGCTGACATAAATGCGGTTAAATGCCTTGGGAAAATCCAGAAAGGGTTAACATTCCCCACCTATTACTAAACTGCCCTGCAATGGAATTCACTGTTGTCTCCAGCCACCTTCGGACTGGTAACTGGCTAATATCCCTTGCTGCATTGGGAATGTTTATAATAATAGTTGAGTACTTCCAAATCTGTTTTCTTCACAGACAGCAACTTTACACTGAAAACAAAGCCAAGGTAGTTCAGTCTCAACTTTAACTGCTGAGACATAAAAAAATACTTCATTTCTGAACCTAAGTCCAAACTGGTTGGCCAAACTCTAAAACTATCCAGATTGGAAAGCCGAAAAATCAGGTTTCTCCTGATTAACCTATGTTGCACAGAGTGGCATGTTAAATTTTCAGAATCTGCACCTCTCCATTAGCTTCCCATCAAAGTCAAATTCATCTTCGAAATAGCATGCATGACATAACATTCTTCACAATAACACACCTTCCTCAAAATCTAACCATGTATGGGGATGGTAGTCATTTAGTAGCGGAGATGACCAGTCCCTGAAAACCAGAACATTTGCAAAGCAGAGTACCTCATCCCAATCTTTGTCTTGCACACTTGTCCCACTCATTGCCATCTGCAAACATTAATCAAAGGCTATCTCTTCCAAAGACACCTCTCTTACACATTGTGATACTATAGTAAATCCTTAAGTCATCCAACATGCCAAAGTTTCCCTGTCTGTATTGCCAGACACAGTCAATAATGTTCCACATTTCCTTGTGCTGAGCTATGAGTATACTTTAGCATCACTCTCCTTCGAAACTGACGCATCCTTTACGGTACCAGACACTAAAGTGGCAGATGTGTACGAATGATTTATAACTGTTTAGTCTATGTATAAAACTGTTTGCACATTTGTATGGTCTGATTTTACAATAGGTACACCACATCCACGTAAATACCAAGTACACCCAGACCAGCGTATAAAGCTGAGCACCTTTCTAAGAGACCTAGTACAAATGTGATTGGCAGTACCTTGACATTATGTGCTCTCCATATTGGGACCATTGAATCTTTCATCATGAGATGGACCCTTTGCTTTAACTCATTTTTATTTAACCACCTAACAGGCACCAGTTTTCAATCAATGCTGAAACTAACTTCTTTGCACAAAGGTGTGACTGGATAGAGTGAAGTGAAAGAGATGGCGTGAGCTGTTCAGCATCCAACAACTTGGTCATGTGGAGAAGCAAGGATCCAAATGCACCCCTGCAGGATCCATGGAAAGCTATGACTGGACTATAACTTCTCTTTTGTGAGATGATTTTAGTTGCAAAGTCATGTTTGGGATAGTTTAGTGTTTTGTGAATATTTAACATAATTATATTTTCACAGAGTTATAAAGTTGGCACCAGAAAATACAGACATACTAAACAATGAGCGAAACTATTTGAGTTCAGGGAGATTTGTGGGCACCTGCCTTCTCCTTTGAATTTATGTATTAGTCAGTCTCAGACATTAATGCCAGAGCTTAAAAATAATAATTGATAATAAGCTGATCTGTTTCGATTCAAAATCTTTATTACGGTACTATTGGCATAGGCTATAAAAGAACAATTGTTAAAATACAATACATCATACAACAGAATAAAACATTAAAAAATACATCCAATACTTAATATCATACAAGCGAAGCTATACTATGATTAACAAAACATGCTTTTCCTAGCATGTTTTGCTTTCTAGATGTAAGAGGCAACATGAAAGCAAACAGCAGGGGACTCCGGCGTTCACAAGAAACGCATTGCAGTATTGTGATCCCTAATACTGTGTGCAAAAAAATAGGTTTTAAAAAATATTTTATTAAATCCAGATAAAACTGACAAAAAAAGCATAAAGTGCTGAGTGCTTTGTTTGAGATACCATCACATGGGCACGGAACAGACTCTGTATGCCATTGATTAATAATGGGGAAAGAGACAAGGTGATGTACAATCCATACCTGCAATCTAGTCAAAACAAAATGGTGTTGCATGTTTGTCACCTGGGACAAATAATTTTGGAATCCTCCTCATCATCATCATCATAATACTTTATTCGGTATTTTCCAACCATACATAGTACAAGATAAATAAACAATCGAATATACAATCAACATAATTAAATTCGGATAAGATGATTAAACAACTTTACAATTGAACACAACACATATTAGAAGTTGAGCATAACAAAAACTACAGGATAAAAAAAGCCCCTATCTCATAATTAGGCTAAAAAAGACGGCCATACTAGCAAGTAAACGAGTCATATAAAATCACACATCATACTAATCTATTCTACTAAATATGAAGGCCCTCATTTAAGGATACAGACTATATTATTGTTAAGCCAATGTGGCTCCACTGACTTAGGGCAAAGCAAAGTAGGGGGGCCAAACAATCCGGTATAATGTAATCTTATAAAATCACACAGCATGTTGCCTAATAACATTTAAAAATACAGTCAATATAAACAATAAAATAGTAATAAGATCTAACAGCATAGAGAATGGGCAACATTTTCCATAATATTAATTTTAGCAGCAAAACTCTATATCATCGAGAGATATTAAGGGTAGAAATTCAGGCCAGCACTTGATCTAATGCAACAACACCAATGTTATTGTTAATGTTAATTTTAAAAGTTTTTAAAGCGCAGTGGTTGCTACCAATGGAGAGTCCCGCGCTAGGATTGCCCTAAACAGATACAGAGGTTGGAAAAAGTTAGAGATTGCCTAAAAAGGAAAAAAGGATTGGAACGGAAGTAGAAGAACAGCACAAGAGGGACCCAAAAAAGTTAGGTTAGCTTAAGCAACCATGTTTTGAGTTTCTTCCTGAAAGTTTTTTCAAAAGGTTCGTCTCTCAAGTGAAGGCGGTCTGAAGTCTGAAAACCAAAGAGCAACCACCCAAGCGAGATCCTCTAAGGATGGGCACTGCGGCCAGTGCAGTGTCCATCGATTTGAGTCTTCTACTGGGTTGGTGAGGTTTAATTAACGAAAAAAGATAACAAGGGCATTTGCCATTAAGGATTCTGTAACGGAAGCACATGGCTTTGTAGGAGATTATTTTGCTCAATGGCAGCCAGTGTAGATTTTCCAAGGCCGGGCCCGCAGGTGCCCACCTAGGGAGCTTCAGCAGTAGGCATGCTGCGGTATTCTGGACTCTCTGTAGTTTTTTTAAACTAACCTGAGTGACTCCGATTTAAAGCATGTTACAATAGTCTAATTTGGGCATGACAAGAGCCTGAACTACTGTTTTCCTGGCAGATATAAGAAGGAGGTCTATGATTTTGGCCAGAGTTTTGAGAGTGTCAAAACACTTCCTAGTAGCTCAGGATATTTGGCTGTCAAAAGTAAGATTGAAGTCAAAAAGAATGCCCAAATTTCTTGGAGTGAGTGGTAATAATCCTCTAGAGCTAAAGAATATTTAAGCCTGCACCAAAACAAAAGGGGTTTAAGTTGGGCTTTGTCACAGATCGGCTCAAGTCCCAGGTCTCATCTAAGTGGAATGAGCAGGGTATTCTTTGGGAGATTAGTAAAAGCTCTTAGAAAAGTATTCTAAGCCACCCCCAGCGGGGCCAAATTAGCATTCCCCCATACTTCCGTCCCATACAATGCACTACCCTCAGCCTTGGCTCTGTACACCTTCAGGGCAGGAGATATCTGCCTAGCTCTAAAGGCCCAGTACACTATTAGTACAGCTGCTGCATGCTGGGAAAGATTCAGACTACTTCTCTCCACCCGAGACACCCATGACATCGATTTGATTAAATTAATCCCCAAGTAGGTGAACTCGCAAACCCTCTCTAGTGGGCTGATTTCCAAATTTACTGTGCCCCTAAAAGCCTTATGCGGGCTGATGACCATAAACTTGGTCTTTTTGTGATTGATCACCAACCCTCGCAAAAAGCAGCGAACTTATCCACTAGATGCTGAAGGCCACTCAGGGTTTTTGATATCAAAAGGATATCATCTGCAAAAAAACAAAAAGGGAATCCTACAACCAGCCAGATGGGATGCATCATTTAAATCATCTTCAAGATAAAGTGACACATCATTTAAATATAAAGAAAATTGGGCTGTGGCAAGGACACATCCCTGACGCACTACATTTTGGATGGGTATTAGTTCTGTAAGTTCCCCATTTCTTCCCCAGCTGACTTGCACCTTTGTGTTCGCATGTAGGCGAACCAAAACCTCTAAAAGGTCATGTGGACACCATTATTCCTAAGCACCTCCCATAACCTTTCACATGGAACAAGGTCAGATGCAGACTTAAGGTCTACAAAGACCAGGTAAAGATGTGCTTTTTGCAGAAGGACTGTCTTCCAATATATCAATAGAATCCTGAAGACCCGGTATATTGTACTCACCCCTTTGCGAAAGCCCGCCTGTAGTGGGGAGAGGACCTGATGATCTTCAATCCAGGCCTCCAAACTCCCTAAGATTTGCCTAGCAAAGACTTTTTGGGCAACATCTATAAAGCTAATCGGCCTGTAATTTAGTGGGGAATACCTTGCTCCTTTCTTATAGATAGGTACAATTTCAGCTGCATTCCAACTGTCAGGAATGCAGCCCCTAGAAGAATACAATTAGATAATTTATTAAAATATGCTGCTCATCCATCAATATCTGCTAAAAACAGGTCTCCTGGAATGCCATCAGGGACTGGAGCCTTTCCTCTTGCTATGGCTTTAATTGCAGAGATTGTCTCACTGAGTTCCAGTTTAAATAAGCCTAAAGTGGCTAAATTGTTCAGACTGAAATCAGATGCTTTGTCTGTAGTCTGACCCTGTTTATAAAGATCCAAAAAATGAGAATGCCATGTCTCGGGAAATGAAATCAACCATATGCTTTGTTCGTTGGTTATTACCATTGGCTGCTAGCTTTCAAAATATCCTGCTGTCGTTAAAGGCAGCAGCTTCATATAAATTCACCCAAAACTGTGTGTCCCAATCCCTATGTGCTTTTATTTGGGCAAGTTTATATTCATGGCGTTTAACAAAAAACAGGTTGTAATTTCCTCTAGTCACAGCGAGACAAAGCTCAGCTTTCTTATCCTGGCACATTTTGTTGGTAAACAGCCATTACTACGAATCCGTCACCCTGCATGTTTTTACAACGCGGTCGATACAACGACTGCATTGTAACAACGCATACCATTACCCCGCAAGGCGTTACAACGACTTGCAGAGGGGGGAGAAGGTGTTGGATTTAAAATCCAACACCTTCCCTACTGTCTGCACAGACTGGAGTTGGAATAGTAAATTATACTATTCCAACATCCAGCGCCCCCCTCCGCAAGTTGTTGTTACGACTTGCGGGGTAATGGTATGCGTTGTTACAACGCGGTCGCTGTAACAATATGCGGGGTGACGGCAAGCGGAATAAAGAGGCATATTCCATTTTGTTATACCAGGATCGATTAACCTTTAATGAAACCAGACTGGATCCAGATCTACGTACAAAGCACCCCCCAGGATCTTCAAAAGGTCCTCATTGGCCTTTTTGAGCTGCCAGAGATCATCCCTGGGGCGGAGCTAAGGCTGTGTCTTCTAGTTCAACAGCATCCACAGGAGCATTAGCCATAAGGGCTCTGGTGTCTACGTTTGTTGCTACTTTGTCCCAGTTTACTCTACGTTTGTCATTTGACGGGACCGTATTTGTACTTAGCGAAATCGGGACATTCGTCCTGGAGGAGGATGCGTCTTTTACGGTACAATGAAGAGTGTTATAATCACTGTTCTCCCTACCTAATACCTTAAAATCAACCAAGCTGTTCCACAACTGTAGGGAGATCAAACAGTAATCAATTCTGCTTATGCAACCTGGCTGGTTAAAAGTATGAGCGGCGTGCAGATGCGTTAACGTGCGGCTTTTACAGGCCCTCAGGCCATGTAAGAAAGAGAATGACATAAGCGTTTTACTGGTATTTATGTTGAGCATAGGAATTTTGCAGACCTCATCCTCCTCGCTCAGAAGAGAACCGCAGCCCAGATCCATCGGCTCATATGTCGTATTAAAATCACCACTGATGATTAAACAATCATGTGAATCAAAAGAAGCCCTATGATGGCTCAGGTCTCGAATTGTCAGGGTCTCTCCCCCTCCTCCTGACAACCGGTTATAAACATTGTATATAAGTTCCAGAACCTGCCCTAGATAGAGATATACCCATAATGTCATGCAAGATATATGGTAGAGAAGCTATTCTGACATCTAAGGCCTTTTTAACCCAAATAAGGAGGCCGCCACATGGCCGACCCCTACGTGCGGGAATATTGGGTACATAATATATAATAAAACCAGGTCAGGTTTCCTGGAAGAGGCACAAGTCAAACATATTAATAAAATTACCTCAGCTTGGGTCACCTAGTTTAGACTAAATCCCCACAAGATTCCGTAATGAAATAGTCATAGAGGTACTAGTACTGATCAGAGGCGTGGTATTAACGTTTGGGGCCAAAGATGCTAGATCACTAATCTGTTCCATTTTCTCATTTTTGATTTGGGGTCCCCCTTCGATATCTTGGAGAGACTGTACCAAAAAATCCAGTCAATCAACCATAGAAGTACCCAGAGCCTCCAACTGTTGACCAGGGAACAACTGAACCTCAGCTGCCTGAACACTAGTAACCGGGAATGTCAACTCCTGGGTAGATGAATGGTCTAGAGGGAGAAAATAGTTCAATTTGAATCATATCTGTGAGCTAGGGGGAGGAACCCTACACAGGCCTAAATTCAGTATACCATCCACAAGGGATTTTGACTTCAGTTTTATCCTAATGTAAACAAACTTCCTATAGGCGGAGATAAATCAGGAAAGCGCGAGGCCTGGAGAATATCTCAGCGAACAATAGAGTGACAATCATAAACAGATCATATATGGTGTATTGCGAGATGTCATACTGGGCCCTGCTAACCCGCCAATCCTGCCTAGTAGGTAGAGGACATGCAGGTCTACTGGAAGTCGAATGCGAAGACCCCTTGTAAAATCAATCTTTTGGGGGAGGAAGTATGAGAGATAAAGTGAAGGAGGTGGGCTACTTTTTGATGTGCTATTATTTTTGCCATCATTTTTTGGGGCAAATGATGTACAATACACATGACTCCCCACCCCTTGTGATGCTTTGGCTCCATAGGATAGTTTAATTAGAGATTTAAGGTCTCCAATTTCAATGATCAGCAAGGAAACCTTATCTCTTATGTCCCTTACCTCTGTATGAGGTTTTTGCAGAGTGCTAGCTAACTCAGGTGAGCCCAAAGACCATCCTTCTTTGTCAACCAATGCAGCTGTGGCCACAGGGGTTTTGTGCAGAGGAGAAGATAAAACAACCTCAGTTGCCTTTGGGGGATCATCTGATGAACCCATGGCCTGATTACCATTCGCTAAGGGTGCGTATCTATTCACACAAATTATTGTGGGCGAAAGGGGGACAGGCACTGAAATAGTATCTCCTGGTGCAGATTGATGCAAGGTGGATATTAAGTCAGCATTGGCTTTCACAGCCTCAGATGTAACCTTGTCCAAAACGGAAATTGAGGTGGAAGACACCTCTGATAACCGTGCTACATTAGGCTTCCGTTTATTTAGAAATATATATGTCACTTTCTTCAATGATTGACTCGATCGGTCCGATTGAGCATTGTTGTCATTAGCACCTCCCAGGAGGTTTTCAACTTCTTCTATCAAAGTGTCAATATCCTTAAGGGTTAAACTATCCCTTGAGTTTTCCGGGTGTGAACTCATAGTTGGTTTACGATTTTTAGTCCTTTTTCCCTGGAGGGACTCTTACTTTGCCCTTTCCCATATGCGAACACACTTGGGATGCTAACAAATTATTGTTATACAAAATATAACAAGACGCAGCAAGCACGTTTAGGCTTCTCAAAAAGGAAGGTCCAGTCAAGAAAATCGGCTCATGAAATACCCAATAAGCAATTAAAAAGGAGGCCCATAGCTCAAGAGATCAAAAGAAATTGGGCCTAAACCACTGCAACACGAAAAGCCATAGCACTTGGGGCATAAAGAAGAAATAATCAAATATGTTACCCAAGGCAAAAAGATTATTCATGCAAAGAAACCAAGGGGGGTGTCCCTGCCCTGCCTCTTGCTGGCGATGATGGGCGCAGGACGGGCCCACCCTTGGACTGGGCTTCGCCCAGATGTGGCCCACACTGCGGGAGGTGGAGGACGCTTATAAAGTGTACTGCGTGGGCTGGCAGTGGTCAGTAGCACCTCCTCCAGGCAGCATAGTGCAAACTGGGGCAGTGAGTCCCGCCACAGCAATCCTCAGGTGTATCCTGTGCTGCGGGAGTTGGAGGTTGCTTATAAAGCGTGTGGGCTGGTAGTGGTCAGTAGCCCCTTCTCCAGGCAGCACAGTGCAAACTGGGACAGCGAGTCCCACCACGGCAATCCTCATATGAATCCTGAACAGCAGGAGGTGGAGGGCGCTGATAAAGCATGCAGCGTGGGCTGGCAGTGGTCAGTAGCCCCTCCTCCAGGCAGCACAGTGCAAATGGGACAGCGAGTCCCACCACAGCAGTCCTCAGATGTTTCCCTCGGTGAGAGCATATGACATATATGTAGCAACTGTAGGTTTTCTAGCATCAGCAAGGGCTCTTTTCTCTGTGCACGCATCAGATAGGACTGCCTTCACCTCAGACTTCTGGAGCGTGAGAATTATAGACAGCTCCTCTAGCCCAGGAAAACGAAATGCCGACTTAAGTGTGTTATTGATGAAGAACAACCACAGGCTATGAAAGGCATGATCTAACGTTAAACAATCCCGTATGACTGCCTTTGTAAATTCTGTCTCAGGCTTGGCCCATATTGAACACAACAATAGAATAGGTTTGTGTAGCAACATGTCTTCCAGTTGAGTCAAACCCACTTCCTTATGAATGATGAAAGATGATGTTGAAGAGGAAGTATACAAAGTACACCTTAAAAAGGTGTTTTCCTCAACCTGTAAAGGGCTACTAGACGTGTGAACTCACACACCACCCACCATGAGATGCGGCTGCCAATACTCTTGCTTTATAGATGGTGATCATGTCCCTAATAGGGTGACAACCAAGTTTACAAGAGAACCTAAACATGCCCTCACGCTGTTTATCTTACCCAAGAATCGTTACTAGAGAAGAGAATGCCCAGATAACAAAAGGAATTAACCTTTGCAATGGGTGTACCCTCCAAAAAAAAGGATATGACCCTCTGTGGGGTTTTCCCACAAGACATTGTTATATTCCCGAGTCAGGCCCATGTAGCGAAGCAGCTTATTTTTTACATTGTCATATTTTTCAGTAGTGACCTTTTGCACATATTTGCATGGGCAAGAATGTTGGATTAGTTTCCCTGAAACTAAACATGTTTACACATCTAGCTTCGCACAACATTATCGCATTGCCCTGAACATCATGTATAAGGTCTCTTCATGCACTATGTACAAATGTCATCCCTATCTTTATCCACAGTGCGACAAGGCTATCCATAACATCACTAATCTATATGCACATTGCAAGGCTGCTTTCTGTTATAAAAGATGAGCATCCCGATAGATTCGGGAAGGAGGCCCTTCAGCTGACACCGAGAGTCCTTGCATGCTGAGACTTCATCAAGCAGCGGTCTGACATCTTGTGAGGGGTGTCCAGTTTGTGACCAAGATGGGGTCCTTCATTCTCTCCCACCAGGTAATGGAGTTGGATCATCCCTTGGGGGGATTCTTGGCTCTACACCTACACACACTCTAGGTACACTTAGAGTAGGGGTCGCATAGTGGGAGTACCTTCGATTACTACCTTGTGTTATTTGCCTGCATATATACATTGTCTTAGCACCATGGTAGAACTATATCTACTATTCACGCTTTTGGTGCTTGTAATCACTTTTATCTGCTTCTGTCTACTAATCATTGCAGCACATGTATGTTATACAAGAATAACGTTGGTTGAATAAATATATTGAAAACATCCCACTGTGTATTCTCTGCATACCTCTCCGAGAATAAGGAGCGTGGGTGACTGAGTGAAAAGTTTCTGTACTGTTTCCACAATCCCTGAGCGGTCAGGGTTGTCATGTTCAGTGGTTGCCAGAAACCATTCGCTCTCTGGGAAGGTTAGAGTGGCTTACGGTGGCACTGTGAGCTAGCTGGTTTCTAGGCCAGCATATCCTGTGGGGGTGTCCGGAATCAGTCAATGCACCAAGCCCCTAGTTTATGTTGCCCAACAAAATGCGCAGAAAAATCTCAAAGATATGCTAATACATACGAGACCTAAGCCACAGAAAGTGACTTCACAACGGCAATTGTGGGACTTGCCACCAGTTCAGGGCCATTTCCCTTGTGGGACCTGCACAGTATGTGCATTTACCGAAGTGACTAAAACAATAACTTTCTCAGACTCCTTCACATGGGAAGTACGCGCTCACACGAACTGCAATACATCCAATTGTATCTATATGATTACCTGCCCATGTGACCTCAGGTATATAGGTATGACCACCAGACCTGTGAAAACGCGCATCACGGAACACCGCAGTAATTTCCGGTGTCATAAACTTAACACGAAAATGTGTACACATTTTAACCTACTGCAGCATTCACCTGACCCCCTACGATGGGTAATACTAGAGGCACATCCCAAGATTAGTAAGGGGGCCCTGTTTATGAAAGAACAGAGATGGGTTTACAGTCTGTCAACCAATACACAAGGGTTGAATGAGGAAATTCCTTGGAGTTCACTTAATACTTGACACTCCCATAGGCCAATAATGCTGAATCCCCATTCACTTTACAACATGCACACTAACATCTTAGCATGTATGAGCGAGGGTTAGATAACCCCTCAACCACGGAGATCACCATGACTCCTTATGACACCTTGGAGGTTTATCACATACCGAGTGCATGTGTTATCATCATACAGTAACCTACAGGAATCATCTTGGAGTCCCGGTACATTTTACCTAACCTCACCATGACTACCTATGACACCTTGGAGGTTAATCACATACTGAGTGCACTCTGTTATTATCATTTTACCTAACCTCTTTAAATATGGCTTGGCTAATGGATTGCAACTTCCTTTTAATTTAATATAGGGCGACACGTGAGTTATCGCCACTAGACTTAGATGGAGCATAATAGCAACTCCACACCACGAGAGAAGCCCTAACCCACTCCAATATGGCGGTTCCCATGATCAGGATTTCACATCATCCAAGATGGCCCCCACTGAATACCGGTTTCCCTCCTATGACTTTATAAAATTATTATAATTTTACCTAACCTCTTTAAATATGGCTTGGCTAATGGATTGCAAATTCCTTTTAAGTTAATATAGGGCAACACGTGCGTTATCGCCACTAGACTTAGTTGGAGCATAATAGCAACTCCACACCACGAGAGAAGCCCTAACCCACTCCAATATGGCGGTTCCCATGATCAGGATTTCACGTCATGCAAGATGGCCCCCACTGAATACCGATTTCCCTCCTATGACTTTAGCGGTCTAGTGCGGACTGCGAGTCAACCGGAAGTTTCCCACCAATTCAGGCTGAGTCACTTCCAGTATTTAAACAGGTCCACAAGCCTTCTCAGTACCTACCGATCCCGGCAGAAGTGGGTAGGTCAGAGAGCCTGTTGCTGATTCAGCAAACGTGAGTACCTTGTGTCCGATAACGCTGTGCTTCTCGGGGTACACTTTGCCCAGAGCCTTCGTAATTCTCCTTAATGGTGGGGTTTTCTTAGTTACTCTGCAACACGCAAGCTCATCTAACATTAGTTTGGTTTTCATTATGCACAGTTTACCGAAACAACGAGAGCTTTTGTACACCTAGCGGGGACCCATTATCTATGTAGTTGTTGTACCACACCAAACAATCTTTGGTACCCCCGCCACAGACCAAATGCTTCTAGACTATTGTAACCTGACATGTGGCATTTACACAAATATCTGTCCTGACAGGACACACGCAATTTTTAACAAACAAGTTTTACACCCAGCTCATGTCTATTTGACCACCATATGATCTGGGCGAGTCCGTTTACATAACGTATATTAACGGCTGCCTCTCGTTAACTGTTGATAGTTTTAACAACTCCCTCACTGCTCCATATACCTAATCACGTACCTACAACATCTTACGTGTTGTGCTCTAATCTCCTTTTCTTTTAACCTACAACCCACACAGTACAAAGGGAAATTCCTTGTGTGATACCTGCCGGGTATTGATGAAGTAAAATGAGAAACCTGACTGGGGTGAGTTCATCACTTCTTTCTGCAACCATGGTGGTGTTCCACCATACGTGCCTGTGTAATTTTCACGATAAAAGGTCTGTGAGAGTCACCCACACGGCACTCACGTTGTGTATGTTTTTAGCCATCACCACTGTGTGCTGTGAGCTTGTCACACAGGGAACACGAGTTTTGTTTATACTGAAGTCTCAGATCTTAATATTTGTTTTTATTCCTTCACCAGGTTGGTCATGCTCGAGCAGGTACTACACATAGTATGTGTTAGGCTGGTTTAAAGAGGTAGATTACACCATATAACCACCCGTGTGTAGATAGATTTGATTTTAGAAGGTCCTGACGAATCGCCACCAGATTGATTGACTACCAGGCGCGAAACATGTTGACCACACAATAGAGCGCCCTACCTGAGACATAACCTCAGACATCCACCTTTGTTTCTTTTAATCAGGTTGGGAGACCTATTGATTAACATTTTTTCATTGGTACTTCCAAACCTGTTTAAAACTTCCTTCAGGTTACACACCTCCACTCACTCATCTACACTGGTTAGGCCCCTCACCCACACGGCACCAAACAGCAATTTGGAATAAAAGATCTCCGCCAAAGAGCCCTCATAGGGAGCCCGTCAGGTATTGCAGCGCCGACCTGACGAGGAGCAGCCCTATGATGAAGCATGACACCCAGCCGGGTGTGTGAGGGCCCCAAATTCCAAGAGGAGGAATCCCCATCCTCCTACTTCTCATGACTACGCAAAACTGGTTCCCCTAGTTTCCCTTGTCTCGTAATTAGGAAGAGCATACTTTCTGTATCAAAACAAA
Organism: Calotriton arnoldi; assembly: GCA_963921515.1. NCBI lineage: Eukaryota > Metazoa > Chordata > Amphibia > Caudata > Salamandridae > Calotriton > Calotriton arnoldi. The sequence continues at coordinate 112,821 of CAWUFW010016735.1, forward strand.
ACACAGTCATGGGGTGGGTTCCTCAACAGGAACACACCGAGCGAAAATAAAATTTAAGAAACCGCGACAATATTAGAAATCCTGACGGGTATCAGGATACCGATACATGTTCCTCTTGTTCCTTTCAGGAGTCATCCGAAAAACGTTCGGAGAGAGACGGACTGTCAGAGCACTGATCGGAAGAGAGAGTGAAACCGAAAAGGGAGACACATCGCACTTCAAACTACATCATGAAACAAGAAAACAAACAAAAGACTCCTAAACCTCAATATAAATGAAGAAGGTAGCTGGGATCAAAATTAAAAATGCCCAGGCAATTGAGGACTCTGCTTCTGAACATGGAATGGGTAGTGACGATGTTGGACAGCGTGGCAGACATACAATAGCTCATCGGAACAGGATGAAGTATCTGGTGGCAGTAGCGCAGAGTGAACATTTCACGGTGGAAACACCTGATACATGGGTAAGTGTCTTACATTGTTTATACAAAATAACGCTCCAAATGGAGGGGGACATACCCAGACAAGTGAAGGGTGTCTTTGGGGAGAACCTGACATATAGTTAGGACACTCTTTTGGCTGAAAAAGTTTGGCTGCCTGAGTTCATAATGGATTGCCCAATGGGGGAAAACGTAATTTTACCTGCTTTCTCCGACCTCGTGCCAGAGTCAGTTAAAAATTCATACACGCAGGAGTGGGCGTTAGCGCTAGATCTTGCATTTTACCAAAACCATGTGGGGTAGGATGATGAGGTACCAAATCCCATTAAAATCCATTCCTCAACCACAGAGACAATGCCCAATAAAACATTATGCAAAGAAACAAGTCAGGGAGATCCTGGATCAACTTGAATGCCAGGGGGTGATAGAGAACTGCACCTAATCCATGAATAATCCCTTGTTTCTGGTAATGAAACCCGATAATTCATACCGTCTAGTCTAGTCTTTGAATACTTCCCCACGCACATTTGCAGTACAAAATGCACATAGTGCCGCACTTATGAATAACATCATGCGGGAAAAATATAAAACAACATTAGATATCTCAAATGGATTTTTCTGCCAAAATATAGCGCCTGGGAGCAGATATTTGACAGCATTCTCAACGCCAATTTTGTTGATTACCTCAGGGGTATAAGAATAGACCCGGCCTGTTGTCAGCCAGAGTGACAGAGTTACTTCAAAATTTTGATGAGGAGGCATTGTCCTACGTAGATGAAATCTATCTGAAGGATGATGAATTGATGAAACACTTGGCTAGAGTAAACCACATAATTCTTGGGTTTGCTCACCTAGGCTTCAAATTTAATTTCAGAAATTGAAAAATTGCCCATCTCAGTGTCCTGTTTCTAGGATACGAGTTGTCAAGTGAAGACAAAAGCCTGGCAACACATTTTTTTGAAAAATGCGCACTGTTCCAACTTTTGATGACTGAAAAGACTACAATCGATTTTAGTTTTTTTTATTTTGGCAGAACTTACATTTTGGATTACGCAGAAAGGGTAAAACCTTTCTACGACTTAAGTAGACCGGATTTTTCAGTGCATCATTGGTCATGGGAACATACAGATGTTTTACATTCCGTACAAGCTGACATGATAGCTTCTAAACATTTACACATGCATGTCAACACAACTAACTTGGTGATCCGCGTAGTCGCTGGACCAACTGGTTATGCCTATATCACTTTCAATGAAGGTGATACAGTACCTATTGCACACAAATCACATTTGTACACAAACGCTGAAATGCGTTTTGCATCCAGTGAGAAAAAACTCACAGCGGTACAGACTGCTGTAGTAAGAAAGAGAGCATTAGCTCCGGGGAAACGCAGAATTGTTGTAACCCCAGTACTGACCTTAGAGGCAGTCACCAAAGGAAGCATCCCAAATGCAAAAGCTATACATCCAAGATGGATTAAATGGGCTAAATCTCTCACTGCAACAGATGTAGATTACAGATTTGACTCTACATTACAAACACCAGCAGCATGAACAAAAATATCCTCTGCCGAATGAGATTATGCCTCTATATCGATATAAATGCATCATTTATACCGATGGTTCTGCACAGCCTGCCGTAGGAACAAAACAGCAATATTCTGTGGCATGCGCAATTGTAAAAGGGTGCATGCATGACAAAAAGTTCCATCCTGGGATGACACACACTCTGTCCCTAGGGGACTGTACAGTGCAGCTGGCAGAACTCAAAGCCCTGATACTGGCACTACAAAATACGGGTCGGGAATTCCCAACACTTATTGTGTGCGATTTGTTTTACTGTGTCCTGTCCTATAATGATTATCTACACTATTGTGGCCAGAATGGATTTAGGGATTTTAAAGGTTGCATTGTAAAGCACAAGATGCTTTGGGAACAGGTGGCCAAGCTGAAAGAAGACCTGCCATGGGCTCATGTTATTCATACATTGAGTCATCAACGTTGGCGTTCACGTTGAAGGGAATTCAATGGCGGATGAAGCCACCAAGGCAACAGTTCGTACTGCTGCCGTTGCTGCAATAACTCGCTCAAGTACGAGGATGGACGGAACAACTATAGTGGCAGTTAATTCGACGCACAACGGAACAGCCCTGCCAAAAGGCTTTCCACTTAAGTACTTGTGAGAAGTTGGCCTGGTATATGCTGTTCACTAGTTAAAGTGGACACCTTGCACCAGTACAATTCGACTCTTATGGTAGGTAGGTTTAAGACAACCTTTATAGAAAGCTATCCTAGTGGTAGCTGTGGAGAGCAGCCTTCAGGCTAAGTCTTGGAGGAATGTAAATATGCTTGTTTTACCACACAATCTCTTGAATCACCAAATGAAAAGACACCACACAGGTATATATATCAAATATATATGTATTTATTACTAAACAACTCTCTACTAATCTCTTTATGAGATTAGAAGTCAGGAACATATGTACAAGTCAATGTTTTATCAAAATAAGTTAGCACAAGTAAATATCACAATCTTATCTTGGCTAGACCGTGGTCTAGAGCACATAGAATCGAGGGACCCCAAAGAACCACCCCCAGGTAGTTGTAGGAGACCCACAGGGGACGGACGCGGTGTTCAGACACTGGTGCGAGTCCTGTACGAGTCTATGCGAGAGAACGCGATTGAGTTATCAATGTTATAGGTCCCTGGCGTGTTCGAGGCGAACACACCGATCGGTCAGTACAAGTCGAAGGATGCGGATACTGGTAGAGTTACAAGGGAGTTGGACGCGATGTGTCTAACACAGGCGCGAACCCTGTACGAGCCAGTGCGAGAATCGCACGGGGAAAATAGGAGTTTTAGGGCACTTCTAGGGTAGCTACAAGCAAGCCACTTACAGGGTAAGTAGTTCTAGGGCCCACACCCACAGGAGCACCGTAGTGCTGAAGTTACCTCACCCAGGGGAGCCGGGTGCATAGGTGTCCTTTGGTGTCGGGTCGCGGCGTCGTTCTCAGTTGGAGCCAGTGAAGACTTGCTGCTTGCGACGACAGAAGAAGTGTCCGTTGGAATCCAAGCCTGGATTCGGAAGGAGGAAGACCTGAAAGCAGAGAGGACAGTGTTCAAAGTCACTTGGCAGTGACCCGGGGCAAGGAAGATGAATGCCCACCGTCGTCGACAGGATTCAGGTCGTTCACGGATGTCTTGACTCTTCGACCACGAGGTCCAGGAGGCGTCGTGGACGGCCAGGAGCTGGATTCAGCGTGTCCCACGAAGTCTGCAGCTGACTGCAGTGTCGGCGACCCGATTGGAGCCAACAAGCCTTGGTAGCAGCAAGTCTCGTGGAAGGGACGAAAAAGTCAATGGTGCAGACCAGCAAGGTCTGGGGGACTTACCCAGCGAGGGTATGTCAGGGCAGGCCTGGAGCAACCAGGGGAGCCCTTTGGTTTCATTGAAAAGTCTTCTGGGGACCCACAAGCCGGCTGGCAAGGGATCGCGAAGACGCCTCGGGAGGATGAACTCAACAGGGGCCCACGGTCACTCGGGACGGTGTAGGCCTCTGATTTTGGGAGGGATCTCTGCTAGAGGCTGGGACCACACGTGGTCCAAAGCACAAGTTCGTAGAACGTTGTGGAGGGGTTGCACTCGACAATAGTGCATGGTACCCAGGGGCTGCGGTTCCTCGTTGCTCGTGGGGTCCACTTGCCTCAGCTTCGCTGGGGACTCACGATGGCCTTGGAGAAGTCAGGAAATCCTCTTCCTGGGCTGCAGGGACTTCGGGCTCCGGCGGGAGCGGTGTAGTTTGCGACCGTCGTTGTAGTTTTTGGTGCCTGCCAAACAGGGGAGTCACTCCTTGACTCCAAGGGAGATTCTTCAGTCTTCCAGAGGTAGTGGAACGTCGAAGGTCCAGGATTCTTCTTAAGAGCGTCGTCCAGGGGTATCTAGTTTGCAATGGCAAGGGTTCCCTACCTTATACTAAAAAGGAAGGGAGGGACTAGCTCTAAGACCCCACCTATGGGAGGGTCAGGGGAGTGGGTGGCTACACCCACTTCCCTTTGTCCAGTTTCGCGCCAGAGCAGGGGCAGGTAGCCCCTGAGCCGGTTTGAACTGGGGTATGCACAGAGGAGCCTTCTGCTCCCCCAGTGCAGGACTTCAAAGCACTCTAGGAGTGCACCCACCCAGCCCCAATACACTAAACCCTGTCTGGGAGGTGGTCACACCTCCCTGGTACAGGATACCTATTGTTGGGCTTCCTCCACTGCGAGTTTCGGTCATCAGCAGGAGGGCAGCCCGTGTCTGTGACTGGTGGCATCCATTTTGTGATGCCAGGGCTCTTCAGGATTCTACAGCGTTTCCACAGTAGGTACATGTCTATCCCTCTAGAAGGGTGGAATGCTACCCCCGCCGCCAGAACTGGTGGGGGGGTAGTATTCCAAGATGTTTGACACCAAACACGACATGTTTCCGTGCAGCCATCCCAAAGTTAGCATTTAACGCGAGGTTATAATGCGCTTAAGAGTATATGGTCAGGCTGCACTACAAACAGCATCAGAGAAGGGTCTCCGAATGCTGCAGAGGGGCTCTGCTCATGCAGGGGCACCCTCTCACATAGGAATCAAGCACTCAGCCTTCAGGATTGATAAGGCCTGCCATAGGAGTGACTTATAAGTTTATATGTGTGTATCTATGTAGTGATATAGGTAGCCTATATCACAGTAAGGGGTGCATGCACCACCTTACCCAGGCTGCAGTAGCAGACCTGTGGTGTCAGATTTAGTCTGCTTCCCAGGGGTGGCATAATACATGCTTCAGCCCCTGGTAGGCCTGTGAAGTACCTATGCCCTTAGTACCTAAGGTACCATATACTAGGGACTCATAAGGTACCACAGTATCCAATCACTAGTGCACCTAGAGTGCACTCCAAGTCGTTTAGAGAGAACAGAGAGACTGGGGCCCTGATGGGCAGGGTCCCAGCCAGACTATAGCCAGAAACCAGTGTAAACATCAGAAAAAAGTGGGGGCAACATAAGAGGCAGATCCTACTCTCCTACACAACCCCCCAAACGCAGGGACACTAAACTAACCTTGACCAGTTGAGTCTTCGTGCTCTAAGTGGAAATACCTTGAGAGTCCATCTGCATTGGCATGTTGGGTCCCAGGCCTATGTTCCACTGTATAGTCTATCCCCTGTAGGGAAATGGACCACCTCAAAAGTTTTGGGTTTTCTCCTTTCATTTGTTTAAGCCATAGGAGGGGCTTGTGGTCAGTCTGAACTATGAAGTGAGTGCCAAACAAGTATGGCCTCAGCTTCTTCAGGGCCCACACCACAGCAAAGGCCTCCCTCTCTATAGCTGACCAACGTTTCTCTCTAGGGGTCAGCCTTCTGCTAATGAAAGCTACTGGCTGGTCTTGACCTTCATCATTCAGTTGAGACAGTACAGCTCCCACACCCAGCTCAGAAGCATCTGTTTGGACAATGAACTTTTTGGTGTAGTCTGGACTCTGTAAGATGGGGGCAGTGCACATGGCCTGCTTTAGGTCTTCAAATGCCTTCTGACAGCTAGCTGTCCACTGAACCTTTTTTGGCATTTTCTTTGAGGTTAGATCATTCAAGGGGGTCACTTAGATCCATATCCCTTCACAAACCTCCTATAGTACCCAGTCAGGCCTAAGAAGGCTCTCACCTGTGTCTGGGTGGTTGGAGCAACCCATTCCATTATGGTTTGGATTTTGCTCTGCAAAGGCTGAACCTGGCCTCCACCTACAAGGTGGCCCAGGTACACAACCGGACTCTGCCCTATCTGGCACTTAGTGGCCTTGATAGTGAGGCCTGCTTTCTGCAGAGACTCCAAAACATTTCTGAGGTGGACCAGGTGATCCTGCCAGGAGGAACTAAAGACAGCAATATCATCTAGATAAGCTGAGCAATAAGTTTCCATCCCTGCCAGAACTTTGTTCACCAACCTCTGAAAAGTGGCAGGTGCATTTTTCAATCCAAAGGGCATCACCACAAAGTGGTAGTGCCCACCAGGGGTCGAAAATGCTGTTTTGGCTTTTGCATCATCAGCTAATCTGATCTGCCAGTAGCCAGCTGTTAGGTCAAATGTACTTAGATACTTGGCTGAGGCCAAAGTATCAATAAGCTCATCTGCCCTTGGTATGCGATAGGCATCAGTCCTAGTGACTGCATTGAGGCCTCTGTAGTCTACACAAAACCTCATTTCTTTCTTACCACCCTGGGTATGAGGCTTGGGTACTAGGACTACTGGGCTAGCCCAAGGGCTATCTGAAGGCTCAATCACACCTAACTCCAACATTTTCTGGACTTCAGTCCTGATACAGTCCCTGACATGGTCAGGTTGCCTGTAGATTTTACTCTTGACAGGCAGACTGTCTCCAGTGTCCACCCCATGGGTGCACCAGGTAGTCTGACTAGGGGTCAGGCTAAACATATGTCTGTACTGCTGCAGAACTTGTCTGCACTCAGTTTGCTGATGGGCAGTGAGGCTGCTTGCCAAAGCAACACTATCTACTGACCCATCATCAGGGTTCTGTGAGAGCAGGTCAGGGAGAGGGTCACTCTCCTCCTCCTGTTCCTCATCAGTTGCCATGAGCAAGCCCATGTCAGCCCTGTCAACATATGGTTTCAATCTGTTGACATGGAGCACCCTCAGGGGGCTCCTGGGAGTTCCAAGATTCACCAAATAGGTGACTTCTCCCTTCTGCTCAACTATTGTATGGGGGCCACTCCACTTGTCTTGGAGGGCTGCTGGGGCCACAGGCTCCAACACCCACACTTTCTGTCCTGGCTGGTACACAGTCAGCACAGCCTTTGGTCATGCCAAGCTTTTTGTAATTCTTGGCTGGCCTCCAGGTTTTGGTTGCCTTTTTAATGTATTCAGCCATCCTGGAGCGGAGACCAAGTACATAGTCCATCACATCCTGTTTGGGGGGCTTGAGAGGTAACTCCCAGCCCTCTTTTACCAAACATAATGGACCTCTTACAGGATGCCCAAACAGAAGCTCAAATGGGCTGTAACCAACCCCCTTCTGTGGAACTTCTCTGTATGCAAACAACAGGCAGGGAAGAAGAAGGTCCCATTTCCGCCTAAGCTTCTCTGGGAGTCCTTTAATCATTCCCTTCAGGGTTTTGTTGAAGCGTTCAACCAACCCATTGCATTGTGGGTGATAGGGGTGGTGAACTTATAAGTTACCCCACACTCCTTCCACATTGCTTTCAAATATCCTGACATGAAGTTGGTACCTCTGTCAGAGATTACCTCCTTTGGGAAACCCACTCTGGAGAAAACTCCAATGAGGGCTCTTGCCACCACAGGAGCTGTGGTGGTCCTCAGAGGAATTGCCTCTGGGTACCTGGTGGCATGATCCACTACCACCAGGATAAATCTGTGCCCAGATCCAGTTTGAGGGTCAAGGGGACCAACAATGTCAATCCCTACCCTTTCAAAGGGTACCCCCACCACAGGTAGTGGTATCAGGGGGCCTTTGTTGTGCCACCTGCCTTGCCACTGGCTTGGCATGTGACACAGGAGCGACAAAACTCCTTTGTGTCCTCTGACATATGTGGCAAATGAAAATGTGGAACAAGCCTGTCCCAGGTCTTGTTTTGGCCCAAGTGACCTGCCAAAGGGATATCATGTGCTAGGGTCAAGAGGAACCCCTAAACTTCTGAGGTATTACCAACCTCCTGGTGGCTCCAGGGGCTGGATCTCTACCCTCAGAATATAGGAGTCCCTCATCCCAATAAACTTTATGGGACCCACTAGCACTCCCAGCAGCCTCAGCAGCAGCCTGCTGTCTGAGGGGTTCAAGAGAGGGGCAGCACTGTTGCTCCTTACTCAGATCTTCCCTAGAAGGGCCCCCTGCCCCCAAGAACTCAACATGATCAGGTTCAAGTCCCTCTGGGGCAGTTCCTTCTTCAGGATCTGCTTCTCCTCCCTCAAGAGGGGAATCTGTGATCTGAGACAGAGGGGAAGGCACTGCCTTAACTCTACTGCTCCTCTTCTTGGGAAGCACCTGGTCCATAATTTCAGGATCCAGAGCTTGTTCAGTGTCATGCATTTTGGCTTGTGACCTGGTCACAGCAAATACCTCTGCAGGGATGCCCAACATCTCAGCATGAGTCCATAACTCTACTTCAGACCAGGCTGAAGTTTCTAGATCATTGCCCAATAGACATTCTACAGGGAGGTCTGCACTGACTACAACATTCTTGAGGCCAATTACCCCTCCCCAGGAGAAATTCACAACTGCCAGACTATGGTTGGTCCTGGTGTTGCTTGCATTGGTCACCTGGTACATTTCACCCAGGATGATCTGTCCAGGGTCCACAAGATCCTCTGACACCATGGTGACACTAGCACCTGTGTCCCTAAATGCCAAAGCCTGTTTGCCATTTATTACAGGCTGCTGTTTGTATTTGCCCAGATTACTGGGGCTCACCAGGAAGGACATGTCAATGTCTCCATCACAAATCAGCATTGCCTGAGTGGGTACTCTGACTAGGCCAGAGTCCACTTCAGAACCCAGGGTCAACCCTACTACACCCTTATTCTGAGTACCACCTCCACTAGTAGCTGAACTAGGGGGAACAGTTGCCTTAGGGGCAGGAGTGTTGGTGGTTTGGTCTTTGGACTTGTTACAATCAGAAGTCCAGTGCCCTTTCTGTTTACAGAATTTGCACCAGGGCTTCTTTTGGCCTTTTCCCTTGTTGGATTGTGACTCCCCACCAGATGCAGATTTTTGGGGCCCTTGTGAAGACTTCTGGTCTTTTGACTTATCCCCACTTTTCTCAGAGCCCTTAGAATCCTGCTTCTTTGTGTCACCCCCTTGGTTCTGGGTTTTCTGCCTCACCCTGGTTCTGACCCACTTGTCTGCCTTCTTACCCAATTCTTGGGGAGAGGTCAGATCGGAGTCCACCAGGTATTGATGCAACAACTGGTTCTGGCAATTATTAAGGATCTGTTCTCTCATCATTAGATTATACAATCCCTTGAAATCAGTAACCCTACTGCCAACCAGCCAACCCTCCAGAGCCTTGGTTGCACAATCTACAAAGTCAGTCCAGTCCTGAGTCTGTGCCTTCTGGGTGTCTCTGAACTTCAACCTGTACTGCTCAGTGGTTAAGCCAAACCCATCTATCAGTGCACTCTTCAGGACTTCATAGTCATCAGCATCCTCTTCTCTAACAGTGAGGAGCTTGTCTCTACCTTTATCTGAAAAGGAGAGCCACAAGATTGCTGCCCACTGCTTTTGGGGGACCTGTTGTACTCTACAGGCCCTTTCCATAGCAGTTATCCACTTATGGATATCATCCCCACTCTGGTAGGGAGGAACAACCTTGCTCAGGTTCCTATGGTCTGGAATATATTCTCTGCCTCTAGGGACACTGCTGCTGCCACCAGGGGTTCTAACCCCTCTCTTCTAGAAGCTCTCTGGAGCTCAAAGGCTTCTTTCTCTAATGCCAACTGCTTGGTTTTGAGGGCAAATCTTGCTTCCTCATACTGCAGCAGCTTGCACAGTCTTTCAGAGGAGGTCTCTCTTCTTGGGAAGTAGGAGTTCCTCTGCTGGACAAATTCTCTGCCAGAGTGATAGGAGCGGTCAGAGTCCCTAGAAAGGGACCTATGCCTCTCCTCCACTGTGTCAGTTCTCTTAGGGAGAATTCCTCTGTCCTTTTCAGACCCCTTGGGGCCTGACCCTACAATCACAGAGTCTTGGTCAACTTGATGTTCATCATCTGACCCAGACACTGTAATTGACCCACCCCTGATTCAGACCCATTAGCTCCTAGAGCTAATCTAAGATTATCTGCTGTCAGCAGATCTATCAGGTGTAGTGTGGAGGGACTCTGTCCTATCTTCAGGTGCCTCTCAGCACACATGGCTTTCAAGTCCAAGAAAGTCATGTCCTTATACTGAAGCTGGGTGGATCCACTGGGTCCATCCCTTAAGGACATTCTAGTGTTGTGCAGTGTTGTACTACCTACACTAGTTTGTGGCCTACTGATCCTCGCTTGAGCTGTAGAAAGGCTGTGCTATCCCTTGGCACACAGCTCTAAGTTCAGTAGAACTTATTGATACTAAGCTTGACTTTATATGTACCTTGAGTACCTATAGTGGTTTTCAGTTAGTAATTCAAATAGAGATTTTCTGGTAAAACAATAGCAAGCTGGAATCCCACACGCTGCCACCAATGTGAGAAGTTGGCCTGGTATATGCTGTTCACTAGTTAAAGTGGACACCTTGCACCAGTACAATTCGACTCTTATGGTAGGTAGGTTTAAGACAACCTTTATAGAAAGCTATCCTAGTGGTAGCTGTGGAGAGCAGCCTTCAGGCTAAGTCTTGGAGGAATGTAAAGCAGCTTGTTTTACCACACAATCTCTTGAATCACCAAATGAAAAGACACCACACAGGTATATATATCAAATATATATGTATTTATTACTAAACAACTCTCTACTAATCTCTTTATGAGATTAGAAGTCAGGAACATATGTACAAGTCAATGTTTTATCAAAATAAGTTAGCACAAGTAAATATCACAATCTTATCTTGGCTAGACCGTGGTCTAGAGCACATAGAATCGAGGGACCCCAAAGAACCACCCCCAGGTAGTTGTAGGAGACCCACAGAGGACGGACGCGGTGTTCAGACACTGGTGCGAGTCCTGTACGAGTCTATGCGAGAGAACGCGATTGAGTTATCAATGTTACAGGTCCCTGGCGTGTTCGAGGCGAACACACCGATCGGTCAGTACGAGTCGAAGGACGCGGATACTGGTAGAGTTACAAGGGAGTTGGACGCGATGTGTCTAACACAGACGCGAACCCTGTACGAGCCAGTGCGAGAATCGCATGGGGAAAATAGGAGTTTTAGGGCACTTCTAGGGTAGCTACAAGCAAGCCACTTACAGGGTAAGTAGTTCTAGGGCCCACACCCACAGGAGCACCGTAGTGCTGAAGTTACCTCACCCAGGGGAGCCGGGTGCATAGGTGTCCTTTGGTGTCGGGTCGCGGCGTCGTTCTCAGTGGGAGCCAGTGAAGACTTGCTGCTTGCGACGACAGAAGAAGTGTCCGTTGGAATCCAAGCCTGGATTCGGAAGGAGGAAGACCTGAAAGCAGAGGGGACAGTGTTCAAAGTCACTTGGCAGTGACCCGGGGCAAGGAAGATGAATGCCCACCGTCGTCGACAGGATTCAGGTCGTTCACGGATGTCTTGACTCTTCGACCACGAGGTCCAGGAGGCGTCGAGGACGGCCAGGAGCTGGATTCAGCGTGTCCCACGAAGTCTGCAGCTGACTGCGGTGTCGGCGACCCGATTGGAGCCAACAAGCCTTGGTAGCAGCAAGTCTCGTGGAAGGGACGAAAAAGTCAATGGTGCAGACCAGCAAGGTCTGGGGGACTTACCCAGCGAGGGTATGTCAGGGCAGGCCTGGAGCAACCAGGGGAGCCCTATGGTTTTGTTGAAAAGTCTTCTGGGGACCCACAAGCCGGCTGGCAAGGGATCGCGAAGACGCCTCAGGAGGATGCACTCAACAGGGGCCCACGGTCACTCGGGACGGTGTAGGCCTCTGATTTTGGGAGGGATCTCTGCTAGAGGCTGGGACCACACGTGGTCCAAAGCACAAGTTCGTAGAACGTCATGGAGGGGTTGCACTCGACAATAGTGCACGGTACCCAGGGGCTGCGGTTCCTCGTTGCTCGTGGGGTCCACTTGCCTCAGCTTCGCTGGGGACTCACGATGGCCTTGGAGAAGTCAGGAAATCCTCTTCCTGGGCTGCAGGGACTTCGGGCTCCGGCGGGAGCGGCGTAGTTTGCGACCGTCGTTGTAGTTTTTGGTGCCTGCCAAGCAGGGGAGTCACTCCTTGACTCCAAGGGAGGTTCTTCAGTCTTCCAGAGGTAGTGGAACGTCGAAGGTCCAGGATTCTTCTTAAGAGCGTCGTCCAGGGGTATCTAGTTTGCAATGGCAAGGGTTCCCTACCTTATACAAAAAAGGAAGGGAGGGCTAGCTCTAAGACCCCAATTATGGGAGGGTCAGGGGAGTGGGTGGCTACACCCACTTCCCTTTGTCCAGTTTCGCGCCAGAGCAGGGGCAGGTAGCCCCTGAGCCGGTTTGAACTGGGGTATGCACAGAGGAGCCTTCTGCTCCCCCAGTGCAGGACTTCAAAGCACTCTAGGAGTGCACCCACCCAGCCCCAATACACTAAACCCTGTCTGGGAGGTGGTCACACCTCCCTGGGACAGGATACCTATTGTTGGGCTTCCTCCACTGCGAGGTTCGGTCATCAGCAGGAGGGCAGCCCCGTGTCTGTGACTGGTGGCATCCATTTTGTGATGCCAGGGCTCTTCAGGATTCTACCGCGTTTCCACAGTAGGTACATGTCTATCCCTCTAGAAGGGTGGAATGCTACCCCCGCCGCTTGAACTGGCAGGGGGGGTAGTATTCCAAGATGTTTGACACCAAACACGACATGTTTCCGTGCAGCCATCCCAAAGTTAGCATTTAACGCGAGGTTATAATGCGCTTAAGAGTATATGGTCAGGCTGCACTACAAACAGCATCAGAGAAGGGTCTCCGAATGCTGCAGAGGGGCTCTGCTCATGCAGGGGCACCCTCTCACATAGGAACCAAGCACTCTGCCTTCAGGATTGATAAGGCCTGCCATAGGAGTGACTTATAAGTTTATATGTGTGTATCTATGTAGTGATATAGGTAGCCTATATCACAGTAAGGGGTGCATGCACCACCTTACCCAGGTTGCAGTAGCAGACCTGTGGTGTCAGATTTAGTCTGCTTCCCAGGGGTGGCATAATACATGCTTCAGCCCCTGGTAGGCCTGTAAGTACCTATGCCCTTGGTACCTAAGGTACCATATACTAGGGACTCATAAGGTACCACAGTATCCAATCACTAGTGCACCTAGAGTGCACTCCAAGTCGTTTAGAGAGAACAGAGAGGCTGGGGCCCTGATTGGCAGGGTCCCAGCCAGACTATAGCCAGAAACCAGTGTAAACATCAGAAAAAAGTGGGGGCAACATAAGAGGCAGATCCTACTCTCCTACACAACCCCCCAAACGCAGGGACACTAAACTAACCTTGACCAGTTGAGTCTTCGTGCTCTAAGTGGAAATACCTTGAGAGTCCATCTGCATTGGCATGTTGGGTCCCAGGCCTATGTTCCACTGTATAGTCCATCCCCTGTAGGGGGCAACATAAGAGGCAGATCCTACTCTCCTACAGTACTCCTACAAGTTAGATGCACAACTTTAAGCCTGCTTTGGCTGCATGGAGGACCACGCCTCTGAGTAGCAGCAGGTGACCGGTGCTCCTCCCCCCCTGCCATGGCGCGAAACATTCGATCGGCGTCCCCGTCACTCTCGCCGATACCTGCTGTGTTTTCATCGTAGCGCTTGCAGTGGATCTTCAGAGCGAGCGATTGTGGCCGGTAGGGCAGGCGAAGGAAGGACGGTGCAAAGTAAACGGCAACAGAGAGATCATTTCTCTCCATGCGCTTTCCGTCTTGGCGTCTTGGCTGCTGTGGTGTTCGCAGATGGATGGAGGACGGCAACAGCCGGGTAGAGCCGCAGTAGTGAGAGGCGGCGAAGGCTGCAGAAATTGCCGAAATAGAGCGGAGCCACGACGATGAGATGGTGAGACTGACTGACTGGTGGGAAAGCTGTTGATGCTTTGTAGATGCCGGCCGCTAACCCCTAAAAAAGAGGAAAAGGATCCCCTAAAAAAGAGGAAAAGGAAAGGAAAAGAAAAATAGAACACAAAAAGTGCTTTGAAGTGAGCTTAAGAAAATGATTGACAGAGACTGACAGAGGCGGAGTTGGCGAGTTTGAGAAGGGCGGAAAAAAACAAGGAAAGAAGAGAGGGCGGAAAAGAAAAAGAAAAAGAGGCGAGCAGTAGAAAACAGTTAATAGGTGGAGATCACACGGGGGAAAGAAAGGAGTGCGCTGGGAATAAAGAGGCTGAGGAAGAATATAAAAACTGTGGAGGAAGGAAAAAAAAGAGCCCGTTGAAGTGACGGAGCGCGCTGTGATCGGTTGCATTTTGAGGCTGAGGAAGAAAGGGAAGAGAGTGGTTTTTATAAAGTGACTGGCCAGTTCTGATGAAGTGCTTATGCGCTCTGAAAGCTCCCTATGTGATATAATAATTGGTCCATTGGAAAGGATTTGGGGATTGAACTAAGAGCGATGCGTCAGATGGTTCTGAGAGGGGCAACAGCACGTGCAGGAGCTTCAGTTGTAGCCCCCTACACCTCTCCTTCATCAGCACAGAAAGCTAGACGTCAGACAGCCCAGGCTCGTATTCTGGCTGTAAAAAGAGGTAGAACTGTTCCAAAAGTTAAGGGGGATATAAACGATACGACCTCACAAGTGGCCCTCTTGTCTCAGAAATTCTCCTCTATACCGTCAGACTCTCCAGGAACTTCCTCTACCTCTACTTCATTGGAATTTTCGCCCGAACCGGGATCCGGTGTTAAAGGCGGGGCTGTTGGGGCAGCAGTAGTGGAGCCGTCTACACCAGGACCTGGGGTCAATCCTCTTAAGGAATACCCGGTCTTCTCTATCAATCGCAAAATCAATCAGATGGCTACTCTGACAGCACAGTTGACAAGACATCTCCCTTGGAGATGGTCCCTGGAACTCAGGAAGATGGCGCAGTTATTATTGTGCACACTAGGTCCCCGCTGGAAAAGGAAGGTGGGACCCTCCCTGAAAAAAGTTCGGATGATCAGATCCAACCAAGGCAACTGGCAGGGGCTGTACAGGTGGTACAGGGGGCAATGATGGCGTTGTCACAAGGCAATTCCAGGGCTGGAGAAGTCCTGGGGTCCCTACTTCCCCCAGTACAGCACGACTTGTTGTCGGGGCCAGCATCAGAACTAGAACCAGGGCCAGAAGTTAGGAATCTGGGTTGCCAGCAGGGAACCGGTATCGTCAATAATGAGCAGGATACTACGGACACTGCCTTGGATCTTGTTGATCCTATAGATCTGGCACAGCCCTTGGTTGTCCCGTTAGCACAGATGCAGCTACTCTTTGAAACCATTCTGGGAGAAATTAGAGAATGCAAATCGCACAAGCGCAGGAACTCTCGTTACTGCATCAACGGCTAGATAAGATTGAGACTATGGTACAGCAAATACCTGAGAGATTTAAAGAACTGGAACAACGGGTATCCGAAATTGAGGACCACTCTGTATTATGTGATTCGGACATTGCCTCTCTCCAGAAGAAAGTCCAGGCCTCCCAGAACAAGATTGATGAGATGGAGAATTATGCAAGGCGTTCAAATCTGCGTTTCACCGGGATCCCTGAGGACAGTGAACGTATAGATGGCCAAGCCAACCCTGTGACTTATATCGAATCATTAATTAGAAACCACTTGCTGGATAAGGCGCCGGAAGATCTTACAGTAACGAGGGCCCATAGAGTTCCTTTCCACAAAATTCCTGGAGCAAAGTATCCTAGGACAATGATTGTGAACTTTTCGGATTACCGTATTAGAGAGGCGGTATTAACAAAAGCAATCCAGAAGAGAGAAATTGTCCTACAAGGTGGTGATCGAGTGCGAGTATTCTCGGATATGTCGGCAGCAGCGGCATGGAGACGGAAGGACTTTGTTGGGTTGTTGAGTCAGTTTAAGAATGCAGGAGCCCAGGCCTCAATTGCGCAGCAGTCTAAATTGAAGGTTCTGTGGAAAGGGAGGTTTCATTTATGCTCTTCTCTTGAAGAAGCTCAAGAGTTATTGTTGAAGATGGCCCATGATAATCATAATAAGTGACTCAAATAGACTTAATTTAATAGTTTTAAGTTTAGTCTTTTCTAAGTTTGTGATATTTAATCTATTTAAGCGAGCTGTCAGACTTGTTTTTTCTCTCTCTGCGTGAGTACTTTGGCATTCGATAACTTTTAGATAAATGTAGTAGGATCTGTTATAGGTATTGCCCACTGTGATTTTGTATTGTACTCTTTGCACTTTTTTTATTTTGGCTGTTTTTTCGGGATCGATCTGTAATGCACTATGTAAGGTACTGTATCTTCCACATAATGTTCGGTAAATGTAGAAAACGTAATTTGTTGTTTTTAGTTCATTGTAAATGTTTCATCAAATCTACGGATTAGCTGTAATATCTGCTCATCTTGGCACATTTTGCACATTGCACGTTGCACTGCATCTTTTCTCTTTTTATGGTCATTTTATATGGAGTATCTTTTTATATTTTTTATATATCATTCACGGCACTTTGCATAGTGCACTTTATCATGTTTTATCTTGCCTGATAAGGTGATTCTTGCACATTGCACACTGCACTTTATCTATTTATTCCTGGCTGCACTGATTTAACAGGGTGCAGATGGCATATATTTATTGGCTCTGCATGACAATTTTTGCACTCTACATATTGTATTTTATTCTTTTTTGCATTGTGTATATTGTATATGTTATATATGTCATATTGTATTGGATTGTAATAAGTTATTGAATTACTGTAGTACTATAGGACGACTCTTGGAATATGAACCTCGCAAGTTGGAATTGGTGTTAAAGCAGTCAGTAGTATATTTTCCAGTCCTGCGGATGCGCTTGGGTTATTAAGGGAAATTTCATCAAAGTCGTGGTGGCCAAACGAGAAGTATAGTTGACTTAAGTTTCCTTTTTGGGGGGGGGTAGAGGTGTCACTTAGGGTCTCCCTGAGTGTAATGTCATGACACCCAATAAATGTTTAGGGAGGGCGGGAAGGTGGCTAGCGTGGTCAGGAGAAGTTGCCATACTTCCTTGGGGTGGGGTCTCTAAGGGAGGGTTCACGGGGGTGAAGAGGGAGCATGTGGGCAAAAAAATGAAAAACATTTTTTTTGAGTTCATTGTATATGTCCAGTATGATTTAGATAAGCTGAAGGGGGGACAGTTATTCTCCTTACTTGTAGGTGCCCTTCGAGTATGGGAATTGGGTGCCTTTTGCCTTTTTGACACAAGTATTTATAACAATGGGAAGTTTGTTTTGAGATGCATTAAAAGATCGGAGATCAATGGGAAATAGGGAATTATTGAAGGTAATCTCTTTTAATGTCAACAGCCTTAACAATAATAGGAAAAGGCGGGCCATAGAAGCCTAGATCAAGACAGAGAATCCAGCTGTGATTCTGCTACAAGAAACACATATATCAGCGGGTAAAGTAGCAGAATTTTCAATGTTTAAATCATGGGCTGCACATAAAGTTTTCTCTTCATCTTCAGCAGCCCATAGAGGGACAGCTATTTTTCTCAGTAAGAATATTCAGGCAGAGGTGGTAAATATAGCGAATGACCAGGGGGAGATGGTGTTGGGTTACTTGTAAGGTAGGACATAGACCCCTGACATTTGCAAGTTTTTATGCTCCAGTGGAGGATAATCCTACCGTTTATGAGGAATTTTTTCAATCCTTAATACAAGTGTCAGGGGAGATAATTGTGGGGGGGGACTTTAATCTGTTGATAAATCCAAAGATCAATTCTTCTACAAAAGCGAAAAAACAGTTAAAGCATCAATCCCTCAAAGTGGTTCAAAGCTAAAGCCCAATGCTTGATATCGTTGACCTTTGGCGGGCTGCATTTCCCACCGAAATTGCCTATACCTGCTTTTCAGGGAGATTTCAGTCGTTTTCACGGATTGATTTTTTTCTTATCTCCCGGAGTTTGTCGTTTAAATCACAAAAAATCCTTCAGAACGGGTTCTCGGACCATGCTCTGGTCAGTTTGGAGGTAGAATTGGGGGATTGTAAGAGAGCCTTAAGAAGATGGCAGCTAAACCGTCAGTACTTATCCGAGGATAACTGGATTTCTTCGATTAAAATTGAAATTAGAGCATTTTTGAGCGAAATCAGGGCTCAGCCCCTATACATATGATCTGGGACTCATTTAAAGCCTTTTTCGTGGGCTCGCAGTGGCTAAAGATGCAGTGATCTCAAAGGGTAGGAAGAAGGAAAAACAAATGTTTGAACAAAACTTGCAAAGGTCCCTAAATAACTTTTTGACCAGCCCTACTCCGGCAAACCATCAACACCTGAAGCAGGCCAAACGGAGTCTTGCCGAGAATTATTATGCAAAAAGTGAATTTTCTTATCAGCAGTACAGGCAAAAAATTAATGAGGACAGTAACTACACCGGCAGATTTCTAGCTTGGCAGGCAAGGGAGCGGGCTGTTAGTAATCAAGTACTTGCATTAAAATGCCCTAGCTCAGGTCATCGCATTGAGGATAGGGAAGCAATAGGCGATATTATGGTCCAACATTTTGAGAATATATATGGCCACGAGCAATCTATCAATATGCCATCGCTGGAAGCATTCCTTCAGGAAAATGAATTACCTGTTTTGACAGACTCAGAAAAAAGAAGTATGAGGAGGCCGTTCTCAAGAGAAGAGTTAGGGGAAGCTATTAAGAATCTCCCTAATGGCAAAGCCTGTGGTCCAGATGGTCTCCCTTCAGAGTTTTTCAAAACATTTGCCAGTGAGATCCTTGATGTCTTTCTCATTTTGGCAAACTCAATTTTGGAAGGAGGACTTATACCACCAACTTTTAG
The DNA here is from genome assembly GCA_963921515.1 of Calotriton arnoldi. Taxonomy (NCBI): domain Eukaryota; kingdom Metazoa; phylum Chordata; class Amphibia; order Caudata; family Salamandridae; genus Calotriton; species Calotriton arnoldi. Next base: position 131,850 of record CAWUFW010016735.1, read on the forward strand.
ATAAGGGAATGTAGTCAGTTTTTTAAAAAAGGGCAAAAGCGGTGAGGACCCTAACTCTTATTGTCCGATAACTCTTTTAAACACGGATTATAAATTGATTACTAAACTTTTAGCGAATCGTTTTAATGGGTGTGCTTTGCATTTAATCCACTCCGATCAGAATGGTTTTATAGCTGGAAGGCAATTGGGAACTAATACGCATTTTTTAGTGGAAGCACTGGATTACTTTGACACACAAAAGATCCCAGCATTAGTTCTGTTTTTAGATGCCGAAAAGGCTTTTGATTTGGTTATATGGGAGACTTTATTCTGTATTTTAACAAAGTTTGGAATCCCATCCAATATTATAGATTTGGTGGCGAATTTATACAAGAATGCCGCGTCCAACATTATTATCAATGCTATTCAGGTCGGTCAGGTAAAGGTTAAAAGGGGCACTAGACAAGGTTGCCCGTTGTCTCCGGTACTTTTCGCTTTTTTTATTGAGCCTCTTGCGATAGCCATTAGAAAAAATAGGTATATCTGTCCCCCGCTTCCATCTATGGCTAAGATCAAATTATATGCTGATGACATTATGCTTTTAATAAAACCAGAAGAGGAAGCACAGGCCAAAGCTTTTCAGCTGTTTGACTTATATGAGTCATTCGGTGGCTATAAAATCAACAAAAGAAAAACCGAAATAATTCTGAGTGGATGTACGTCGGAGATTTTATACCCCGATATTCTTTCGTGTTTTAACTTGAATCCTAAACGGTATTTAGGGGTCTACTTTTCACCATTTGTTTCGGATCTGTATGATTTGAATTTTGTTCCGCTGCTACGAAAAGTTCAGGATCTATTTTTACGCTGGGACTCCCTTCCGCTTTCTATTTTAGGTAGGGTTGCCTTGATCAAAATGTCAGTGCTTCCATTGTTTAATTTCTTATTTTCTACAATTCCCTGTGTACTATTAAATTACTTTTTCACAAGAATAGAGTCTATGTTTACATCGTTTCTGTGGAAGAAGAAAATTCCCAGAATTGCACTCAGCACCTTATATGAGAATGTGGAAGATGCCGGTTTAGCTCTCCCCAATCTCAAAGAATACTATTTCGCGTATTTTGCAAAATTTATGTCTAGATTTAAACAGGGCTTACAGTCAGGTCTTTTTATTAATTTTTTTATGAATTTAATGTTTAAAGATAATCAGATCCACCACCCGTTAGCAATATTTCGATCTCCAAAATTAGTTCGATACAAGTGTTTACATTGGGTATTTTATAAATACCAGGCTTTTTTAAACGTTATTCTATCCCACTTATTAATGATATAACTCCTACCGCTGAACTCTTTGTTTCTGCAGGTATTAAAAATCATTTTGTCTTTCACAAAATTGGTCGAAAGCTGGTTTTTGAAGCTCTTCGATTTTGTCCGGAACGATAAATGGATCAGTGTAAGAGAAATGTCTCAATTAATCCCCGGTGATTTTCTTCTTCTTGGGTCATATATTACGCTTAGTAAATTTTTTGAAAATCTTGATCTGTCTCAGATTATAACTCAGAAACAGCTAGTCTACGACTTGCTGGGAGACAAGGTAATAAAAAAACCAGGGGAATGGAAAAAAAAACTAGCTCGAATCAAAGGGTTAGATTTGGAGATTAAGGCAATTACAAAGTGGAGCAAATATGAAAATCAAGAACTCACAGTAAATATTTGGACCACAATTAATAGCTTAAATTTCAGCTCAGTTAGAGGCGCTAACTGGCGAAGGATGCTATATTTTAGTAAATGGCTATTGTACAGAACTCTGGCCTTTGTGGCTGAGGCTTATCCTAGTCAATCGGGGCAGTGCTTTCGTTGCCATACTCATTCCGCCGCAAATTGGACTCATATAATATTACAGTGCCCATTGATCCAGAAGTTCTGGAGTGATATCTTTGAGTTTTTAACGACAGAATGCGCAATAACATTCTGTTGTAATGACCGACTGATATTGTGGGGCTATGATCCAGATTTGCAGGTATCACAGAAGTTGATTAAAATAATATATATTGGTATGGCGGTAGCTAGATCTCTTTTACTTCAAAGATGGCGATCGGATTTAATTCCTTCCAAAATTTAATGGATTCGAAAAATGGCTCTAGTAAAGAATAGTGAACGAAAATATGCTATGCGAATAGGGGGATTTAAGAAATTTGAGAAGATCTGGGCAAAGTTTTTTGATATTACTCCTTAAAAATCACTATTTGAAGCCATTCGCCCCTTTTGTTTATGAGAGAACATGTTTTAGAGAGATAGTACATTCTTAGTTTCGATGGTAATAATGGAGATCTAGTTAAAAGATGATAGGTGGATTATTCTTTATTTTATCTCTTTTTTTTTCTTTTTTCTTTTTCTTTTTTCCCCTGTTTTTATGATTGATTAAGACTTGTTATGTATTGATCAATAGATGTTATTTATTACTGTGTGTGCAATATTCTTGATGAAATTTATAGGAGGTATTGCTGGATTTATTGTATTGTATTATTCATGGTTTTCAATAAAAAAAAAGGAAAAAAAAAAAAAGTTAGATGCACAAAACATTCCATATGCTCAGATTCCAGGAGTGGGGGATAGAGTAATACCAAACATTGATCGCATATTAGGGCTGATACTAGCTGCACAGGAGGGTCTGGGTTCCGCTCACGCAGGGATTACTGCTACAGTTTCATTACTGAAGCACCCCTATTGGTGGCCAGGTCTCTCAAAACAGACTACGGACTTTGTCCTTAAATGTGACATCTGCCAGCAGATGAAAGGTTCCACCGTAGCACGTCCAGCACAGACACCTCTATTGATCTCAGACAAACCTTTGGCTTATGTTTATTTGGACCACTGCGGCCCCTTACAATCAGATGGAGCTTACAAGTATATCTTGGTGGCAGTGGATTCATGCTCCAGATTCCTGTGGATTTGGCCACAGCCCTCAGCTGACGCTCGAACTGTTACAAAGGATTTGCGAGTCTTTATCGGGACATACGCAATTGGCACACTACATTCTGACCAGGGTCCGGCGTTTCACTCTCAGGCTCCTCCACGTGCCATCTCGAGGGAAATCTGGTCGCTGAGAGGAAGAACTGTGACTTAAAGCAATCCTTCACAGCAAGGGTATTAGGCTCGGGTGGCAGTTGGGTCAATCACCTATATGGGGTTCAGAGGGCACTTAACAACATGCCAAGAAAATCCCTAGGGGGTCGTACACCTTATGAACTCCTGTTTGGTGTAAGAATGTGGGTACCAGACCTCGATAGTGGTGGCTGAAACAACATTTGACATCAATGAACGTTTGGCTGTTTTACAGGAACTCAATGAATTCCGAGCTTTACAAAGCAACGTCCAAGTAAAACGCACCGCAGCTGGGTAGTTCCGGCAAGACCTGCCTGGGTCCCGAAAATTGGGGTCCTGGCCAGAGAGAAAATAGTGGCCAAAAAAGAATTTGGGCCATCATACCTGTCCTGGCTGTTGAAGGTACCAGAACTGTGCGTCTTCTGCCCCTTGCCGGTCGCAGAGACAAAAGCTTTATCTCCATCGATCTGATCAAACCATAGTATGTGGCTGATTCTCAACAGTTGGCAACGTGGGCTCCTGAGTAGCCGCCGCACAACTCTCGCTACTGTACAGGAAGTTCAGATGGAAGCTTTAATAATGACAGAAGATTCTACTCTCCAATGAGGAGCTGTAAACAACAATGAAATGATACTTCTCCCTGTTGAAACAACTACAACTGTACAATCAACAAGTACAGAAATCTCAGTTCAAAAAATTGACAACGTCTATGTGAATATGCCACAGATCAAGCCATCTTCCAGTTCCCCAAAACCTGCTGAGCTGCCAAAAATAGACCGGACGGCGTCTGGCTCCTTAGTGCATTATGACGACTTCTCGTCAGATTTAAGTGAGCTTGAACTGTCACTACTGCCCCTTCCTTTCAAGCTACATGTGTATGCTTTCTACTTCTGGTTGAAAAAGACTTACTTCATCCCACTCTCGTTACATCTCTGGATTGCAATTGGGTTACTTTGTCTGGTACTTTGGATTGGTTTGGTGAGTGTCTTTTTCCTACTTCTGAATGGACACTATCTCCCAGAACGCTCCACAGTACAATTTGTGAACTTCCCAACTGTCTATACAGGATTTCAACTTTTGGAACAACACCATAGACACAAAATCTGTCTGAGAGACAAAAGATTGGCAGGTTCAGGGAACAGAGGCCTTATTTAGAGCATGTTTTATGCCACATGAAATGATATTCCTGAACAAAACATTGCAACAAACTTCATGTCTTGGTGGAGAAAAAATTCAGGATTTGAACACACCACGTATTCCTGCATTCTCACGCTTTGAGAATTGGCAGCACTTAACGTACTTCAATGAGGATGCACTAGATACCATGAAATGTAATGGCTCTTTCAATTCATCAGGCCCCAATTGGAAGGGATGGTTGGTTTTGCCGACAGACACAAATAGTGTCAATCTATTTATTTTATTTTTATTTATTTTTTATTTTATTTAAACGGTTTTATATAGCGCTGGCTAGACCCAAGGGTATCAGAGCGCTTTACAGGGATCGAGAGAGGAACCAATTGCAATATAACATTCGTACAGAAAGGAACAGTGCAAAATACTCAGCGCAATATGCAAAAAACAATAAATGCATGAACAGGAAATTAAGGAGAACCGTTAGGGCATAACCAGAGTTGGAAATTTGGGCTAGTGTGGGTAGTCAGGGATGGGGGGAGAGAGGATTGAGGAGGGGGAGAACATAGTGGGGAAATGAGAGAGGCGACAGCAAGCAGGAGTAGGCCGTAGATTATAAGAGAGCTCGTAGTGGGAGGGGGAAGTAAAAGTAAGGGGGTGAGGAGGGGTGGTAGTAAATCCAGTATAAAATAGTGAGGACAAGACACTGTCAAGGGCAGGTTGGGAAATCAGGGGAAGGTGGTAGGATTAGGGACCCCAGTATTTGTTGAGTAGGTGTCGTTTGAGATCATTTTTGAAGCTGAGGTAAGAGGGGATTGCAACGTAGATCTTTGGGGAGAGAGTTCCAGATAGTAGGCGCATTAGCGGAGAAAGAGCGTAACTGGGTAGATTTCTTGTGTACCAAGGGCGGTATTAGCATGAGAGTATTTGTGCTCCTCATATCTCTTGAGCAGCCTGCTTTGTGGAGTTTATCAGAGAGATAAACTGGGGTGTGATGGTGCAAGGCTTTGTGCGTAATGCAAGCGTTCTTGTATGCAGATCTGCCTTCGATGGGGAGCCATTTGAGTTCTTTGAGGATGGGGGAGATGTGGTCAAACCGCTTACAATCGGAGATAAGCCTGGCCGCGAGATTAAGGACTGATTTGATAGGGGCTAGGTGGATTTTCGGCGTTCCAGAAAGAATGGCATTACCATAATCCAATCTCGAAAGAACTAGTGATTGAACAACTAATTTAAAGTCCTCCGCAGGGATGAAGGGTTTGATTTTCTTGAGGTGAAGTAGGGAGAAGAGGGCGCCTTTGGCTGCATTTTTTATGTGGGGAGAAAGGCTGAGGTTCTGGTCAATGCTTATTCCAAGGGATTTGACTGAGTTAGAGGTGGACAAAGAGCAGTTGAGAGCTTTGAGGTCAGAGATACAGTGTTGAATGGGGAGCCGGTTGTTTTTAGGAGCGAAGAGAATGACTTCCGTTTTTTTAGGATTGAGTTTAAGGTGATTGTGATGGAACCATTGTTGAATCTTGGTTAAGGTATTGTTGAGGTGAAAAATGTCATCTTGGGTTTTGATCTTATAGTAAAGCTGGGTGTCGTCAGCATAGAGGTGGTAGTTGATTCCTGCTTGCTTAAGAATGAGGGTGAGGGGTTCCATGAAGAGGTTAAATAGTGAGGGAGAGAGAATAGACCCCTGGGGAACACCCTGGGGAACAGAGATAGGTGTAGAGAGGCAATGGTTAATTTTAATTTGCTGGGTTCTGTGGCGAAAGAAGGAGGTAAACCATTCAAGAACAAGACCACTAAAGCCGAACCGATCTTTGAGGGTGTTAAGTAAGGCGGAGTGGTTGACAGTATCGAAAGCGGCAGAGAGGTCGAGAAGGATGAGAAGGGAGGACTCCCCTTTATCGAGGGAGTGATGAATGTCATCAACAATGTTGAGCATAGTGGTTTCAGTACTGCAGCCCTTTCGAAAGCCAGATTGTAATGTGTCCAAAAGGCTGAAGGAGTTAATGTGCTTATCTAGTTGGAGCAAGACGCATTTTTTGAGGGCTTTGGATAGAAGTGGAAGATTAGAGATAGGGCGCAGATTGTTAAGGTCGGTGGGGTCAGCGGTGGCATTTTTGAGGGTGGGAGTAATTTGGCCAAGCTGGAGAGAAGTGGGGACACACCCTGTGGCCAAAGAGGAGTTAATGATGGAAGCCCAATAAGGTGCGATGATAAGCTTCAAATCTTGGACAAGGTTAGCAGGGAGCGGGTCCAAGGTATGAGAGGAGGGTTTGAGCTTGGTTAGGATGTTGAGGACTTCCCATTCTGTAACTGGGTTGAAGTTAAGCCATGTTGCATTATTTTTTAGCTGTAGGTTAGTGGGGAAATGATCTGGGGTAGCGACAGAGGGAGAGGATGGAACAGCGTCAGGAGGGGGCGAAGGTGTGAAAGGAGACTTGGGTGGAGGGTCATGGGCGGGTGATGAGCACAGAGGTGGGAGGGTTACGGCAAAGGAAAGATCAATCTTGGCGATTTTTTCGGAAAAGAAGTTCGAAATTTCTTCACATCTTTCCATAGAAGCCATCAATTTGGGAGGGGCGGAGGCAGTTTGTTTTTTGATTATGCTGAATAGTTCCCTGGGCCTATTTTTAGCTCGGTCTAATTGTGCGCGGAAAAAGGAGGCCTTTTCATTGAGGATGTGTTTTTGTAATTCGACCTAGCGGCTCTGAGGAGGGCAAGATTTGTAGTGGAGGGATGTTGTCTCCATGTGCGTTCCGACAGCCTAAGAGAGCGTCTCTCATTGTTAAGATCAGCATTAAACCAAGATTTGGCAGGGATGTTTTTTGTGGTTTTAATTTGGCTGGGGCAATTTGATCCAGGACCTCGATGATAGATTTGTTGTAGTGTTCAGTAAGGTCATTAGCGTTTTGTGAGGGAGGTGGAAGTTGAAGTTTAGTTTTAATCTTATTCTCAAGAACACCTGGTGGGATAAGGTGAAGATTTCTGGTTAATATCCTATGTTTGATATTTTTGGGGGTAGGGGGAGGTGCAGCACTATTGATCGTGAAGAGAATAAGGTGATGGTCAGTCCAGTCAACGGGGACAATGTGGGAAAGGGAAGCCAGATTTTTGCTAGTAATGATAGCATCAAGAGTAGCCCCTTTGGAATGTGTTGGCGAATGGCAAAGTTGATTCAAGTCAGTAACGTCGAGGAGGTCATTAAGGATGCCTACCGCGGGATCATCTTTGTTGTTCCAATGAATATTAAAATCTCCGAGGAAGAGGTTTTGGAGTTGGAGATTGAGGCTTGGGAAAGCAGGTCAGATAATTCTTCCACAAAGGGCAGAGGGTCACCAGGGGGTGATAGATATTATATAGCCGAATGGGAGGGGAGCCTTGGGCTTTAAGTTCCGCTCCAATGTATTCAAAAGTAGTTTGATCGGGGTTCTGAACAAGGGAGAGTTGGAGATCATCTTTATAGATTATGGCTAGGCCCCCTCCAATTTTGTCAAGCCTATCTTTTCTGAGGATGGAGTATCCCGGGGGGGGGCGAGTAGGTCAATAATTGATGAAGAGTGGGCCTTGAGCCAAGTTTCCGTAAGAAAAGCAATGTCAATAGCTTCACTTAGGATGGTTTCCGCGATTTCAGTAGCATGTCGTGCGGCCGATCGACAATTGACCAGCATGCAGTTGAGGGGTTTAGTGTAGGTATTGGGGGATAACAGGAATGGATGGTGGTTAGTTGTTGAGGAGGTCGGGGTGAGCCGGGAGTGGTAGGGATACGACTTCTCCCTAGGATCACCGGGATTATGGAGTGAAGTGCAGGAGGGTCAGTATTTATGGGGGTAGGGGGTGGGTATTAGTTAAGTCCCAGGGGTCCCGGGAAGGGGAGATGGAGTGGGGTTTGGGGTGGTATAAGAGGATGGTTACCGGGAGGTTCATCAGTGGAAATATCGAAAGGAGTGGTACTCCTTTGTTGAAGGAGTGAAGTGTTAGAATGTACGGCGCCCAAAGTATGGGTATGGTTGGCAAGTTTGGTATCGGAAAGGGCGTTAAAGTCTTTCCTGAGAGATGAAAGTTCTAGCGTCAGGATAGAGAGGTGGAGTTCAATATTAAAAAGTGATTGGGTTAAAAGCGTGGAAGGTGAGAAGGTGAGTAAGTCAGGAGGAAGTGGGGCATATTCCGAATTGGGAAGTGAGGGAGGAAAAGGAAGTGGGCTTGGAGGGAACCCAGGTGGGGGGAGGGGCGGAGAGTTCCAAGTGTTAGGCTGAGGATGAGTTGAAGAGTGAGAGTCATCGTACCAAAGGGTCTGATGAGTGTAGTGAGAAGAAGAGGGGGCAGGGGGCAAGCGAGGGGGGTGCCATCTTGTCTGTGAGGATGGGGGTCACTAAGGTTGCAAGAGACTGGTGTCCCTGGTGGGTCAGAAGGGGGTCGGTGTAAAGGGGTATAGTGAGCAGGGGGATCAGAGTAGGGGGTTAGTCTGAAGGGGCAGGGGGGTATGAGAGGTAGAAAGGGAGGGATTAGGGTTGGGTGGGAGAGAGTCCGGAAGAGGGGAGATGGAGTGAGTGTCTGAGTGGGATGACGGAATATCAGGGGAAGGTGGAGGGGTAGATGAGGCGGGGGAAGAGAGGGTTTGAGTGGTTAAGTGTGTTGTGGAAATGAAAGGCGAGGGAGGTGATGCTAAAGAGGCAGTGTTACTTTAGATTCCTGAGTAACACTGAAGGGTTTTGGATCAATAGCCCTGATCAGCGGCATGTACAAACAAAACACTCGGGTGGTGACGTCATATAGTGTTGGGAAGTTGTGCCTAGATTGGCGAAAAACCTCAACCCTTTCCCAGGTGAAGCATCACTTGTCCCTTCTTTCTGATGACATAGATCTCAGGATTTTTTTATTAGGTCCCCAAAACCCACGTCAAAAGCGATTCTTGTATGAAATAAACAACGAGCTGTGGAAGATTTCTCAACAGTCATAGGATTTTATTAAGCACACATATCACCTGTGGGTCTCAAAGCGCTGGCCAAAACCCTAAGGAGGGAAGGAAAGACGACGCCGGCATGAAGGAGAGTGATCAGAACAGCCAGGTTTTTAGATTTCTCCGAAACTGTCTGTGGTCGGTTTCCATATACAGCTGCAGTGGAAGCGACTTCCACAAAGTAGGGGCGACGTATGAGAAGGATCTACCGCCATACCTGGCAGTGCGAATCTTAAAGGGAGTGAGGAGATGTTTGGTTGAGGACCTAAGGGTTCTGGTAGGTTGGTACCAGATGAGTTTTTTGGCAAGATAACTTGGCCCGTTCCCATGAATGGTTTTGTGAACAAGACAGTTAATCTTAAAATGGATTTGTTTCCTGATGGGGAGCCAGTGGAGAGCTCTCAGACTTGGTGCCGACGGAGACCGTGAAGGTAGATTTAATACAAGTCTGGCAGCAGTGTTCTGTAACACTTGGAGTTTGGTAAGAAGCTCTTCATTGATGAAGCCATCAGGGCGTTTCCGTAATCGAGCCAACTGATGATTAGACCTTGGACCAGTGGCATCCTAGATACAACTGGGATCCATTGGAAGATCTTGCGAAGACTTCGCATTAGTCCATAGCAGATGCCCGTCACATGATTAACATGGTCTTTCATGGACAAGTTGTTGTCGATTTTCACTCCAAGGTTACGGACCACCAGTTTGGGGGAAGGACAGGGGCCGAGATTGGGAGGCCACCAGTCGCTGGACCATAGAGCTTCGGCTTTCCCAAAGAAAATGATCTCCATCTTGCTGGCATTGAGTTGCAGATGGTTAGTTTGCATCCAGAAATTAATGTTGTCATGCACTTTATGAATCTGAGTTTAGTGTCAGTTAAATCTGGGCAAAGAGTGATCCAAATTTGCGTGTCTGCGTACGACACAGTGTCAAAACCATGCGATCTGATCACACTTGCTAGGGGTGCCACGTATAGATTGAAGAGCATGGGACTTAGAGTGGAACCCTGGGGAACTCCCTTGTCTATCGATTGGCTACGAGAGACGAGGGTACTGATCTGTACCATCGAAGAAAGATCAGTTAAGTAACTCCTGAGCCAGTTTAAGGCAGTTCCCCTGACTCCCAACTCCCACAGTCGATTCACTAGAGTCCTGTGGGAGATGGTGTCAAAAGCAGCAGATAGATCGAGTAGGACCAGCATGGCTGACTGCCCGGTGTCCAGGGCAAGTCTAATGTTGTCTACTGCCTCTATCAGCGATGTTTCCATGCTGTGGGCCACCCGAAACCCAGATTGGGAAGAGTCCAACAATGTATTGCTCTCTAGGAAGGTTGAGAGTTGCTTATTGAGTAAGGACTCAAGTACTTTTTCAAAAAAAGGGAGAAGAGAGATGGGCCGATAGTTGTTGGGTTCCTTAGGGTCTGAGGTAGGTTTTTTTAGAATAGGCTTGACCATAGCTGCTTTCCATTTTGTGGGAACCGTTACATGACTTAAGGATAATTTGAAAAGGTCAGTGAGGCTTTTGAGAAGAGCTGGTCCTATGACGGACAGAATGTGATGTGAGACCGGGTCGACGGGGGAGCCTGATTTGACCTTGGAGAGGGCAGTGATGACATCCTCTTGTGTGAAATTGGTGAATTCATTTAGAGAGATTGAGGTGGGTGTGTGATTGCAGTCAGACAGGTTGTGATGATGTTCAAATGTCTGGTTAGGAAAGAGGCTGTGGATGGTGTTTATCTTCTCCTCGAAGAAAGTGGACAGTGTGTCCACCCAATCCTGTGAGACAGGGCTTTCAGACTGGCAGGAGGAGGGACTAGTGAATTCCTTTAATATTTTGTAAAGTTCTTTGTGTGATTTGGCAGCCTTGTTTATTCTGTCACCAAGGTGTTTTTTTTTTACTGTTTTAATGTTGTCAAGGTAGCGTCTATATATAAATGTATATGCCTGCCTGTCCTCAGTCCTTTTAGAATTCCTCCATTTTCGTTTGGCTTTCCTACTCGCCAGTTTGTCGGATTTTAAGGCTTCAGTGACCCAAGGTGACATTTTATGCTTGCGTTTGACTTTGGTCTGGGGGGTGATAATGTCGAGGGCCTGGGTGATTGCCTTCTCAAAGGTGTCAACTGAAAGATTTATGTTGTCAGTGTTAGTAAGGAGCGGGGGGATGAAGTGGGGAGAGAAAGTGGCTAGGCTGACTTTCTTCCAGGCTTTAGGATGTGCCAGAACAAGTTAATGTAGTCACTCTTTTTTTATGGAAAAATTCCAATTTATTGCTTCCTTATTGGTTTTAAGATGCTTGTGCAAAAAGCAGAGGCGGATCAATAGATCCTCGTGACAGAAAGAAAGAGCATTTAACAGCCAACACTTGTTTCGCCCCCTCACATTGGCCTTCTGGCATGGGGCTTCCTCAGGGCTGTACAATCGTGACAAGCAAAGCACAATATTCCAGTATCCAGTAATATATATATATATATTTACATATTTACAGAAAGCAACAGAGCATGTGTTACACATACATCACCCGGTATGGTTTAATGCCGTAATAGTACATTAAAGTCATGTAGGAAGGGAAGGTGGAGAGAGTAGAGGAAAAGTGCAAGACCGTGGTAGGAGCAGAGACCGGTAGGGAAAGGTATGGCAAAGGAAGGAAAAATAAGGGAAAAGATTTCAAATGGGAAGAAAAAGAACATAAAAGCACAGGGAAGATTGACAAAAAGTGAAAAGTTCAGCGATAGGGAATGGCAGTTAGAAAGAAAGAAGAAAAGAGAAAAAAAGAGAAAAGACAAAGCAGAAGAAGTAGATGTGGAAGGTTGATGTTAAAACGGTGGCCAGTACGTAGAAAGATTAACGGTTAGTAGGGAAAAAGGCAAGGCGGTGTAGACATGTAAGTAGTGGCAGGAGTCATTAAAAGAAGAAAAAAGAAAAGTGGAAATAATAAATTGTGCAAATATCAGATTATATTGTGAGAAACATTACAGTCATCATAAATCAATAGCAAAGTAAATCATAGATATACATACGAAATTGTTGTGTCCAAAACATTATGTAATGTTCCATATAGGGATATAAAGAAAAACATATAACAAAGCAAAACCATTAGAACTCACTCTCGGTACAAAGGATTGTGTGCAGGTACTAACGGACCATGTCTCTAACCTGTATAGATCTTAAAATTCATTCTGCATGGTCTGGTGATCTAGGAAATCAAAAGACTTCCGTGATGGATTCTATCTAGGTGACCTGTGTGAACATATCGTTTTTATAGTGGTCAAGGCCTTTTTATAACAGGTCGAGTCAGTCGTGGGGGACCTTAGAGCGTGGTGGTGTGTCAGACGCTATTCTTAAAAAAAATACTGTATCCCAAAGCGAGGCATAAGGTGCACTGGTGCTCTTGTGGGCCAACCGAACCGTGCTTACCGTAATGTGCACTAAAGCATATCATCAAATAGTGACGTGGACGAAATCCTGTTCATGACTGCATAAAATAACCTGTTGAGGAAAAAGTGGTGGAAAGAAAGGTCATTACCCGATTGCCGGGAGTTAGAGGCTGGCCCCTCAAGGTGCCGGAGGACCGTCCTCTAGACAGAAAAAAGGGGGTCCGCACTGGATACGGCGGACCAGGCTATTTAGCTAACACTTACTTTGGTCTCGTATGGTTGCGAGTGTAGTCAACATGCGCATCAGTCGGCCAAGGTAGGCACCCTGTAGGGGGCGAGCCTTTTGTGCGCCGTGGACCGGCGGAGCATCGTGTTCCGGGTCACGGGGGCACCTAGAGGGATGGCCGCCATCTTGGAGTGATATCTTCAACTAAAGCCGGACCGGCTGGTAACAAAAAGCGGTTTGTTGTGTACAATTGCACATTAACGTAATAGCCATCCTTATTGAATGTCATATAAGGGCGTAGTGCATATTAGAGACAAGAGACAACTGTGACAGGGTCACGGTTGCAGTCGGAGAACCGTGGATGACAGGGTTATATATGGGATCAAGCCTATAAAGCGGTGGCCATCTTGAAATTTATGGGTGAATGGGAGGTCAAGTAGAGACTCCCCTATGTGTGATGGGGTCTAGTGGCTAGGGCTATAGTAAATGTAGCTGGTCAGTGGTATGTCAATGGTAAGACGAGATTGATAAACCATGGTAGTACTCAGCAATGATAAGTGGTGGCTGAACAATCTTGGTACAAACATGGTATAGGCTACAAAATCAGGTGGTAGGTAATCAATAAGGAATACCGTGTGGCAGGGATCAGGAAGCTTTTATAAACCCAGGTATGTCGGTTCAATATGGGATTGTTCTTGGTGGTACCACCTCTGGAGCTGGAGTGCCCTGCTGTAATTGGGTGGTACAGAATACTGAATCTAAGGTCAGTGTGTGGGTAGAGCCTGTTGATTTCTCCATACCCACTTAGTCATCACCCAACCAGACGTGCATTTCTGCATCTTTATTCAGTCCCATTTTGACAGTATTGTATTGAAGGATGAGTTCACTCTCTCTTCCCTGCAGTTTGAGTTCCCGGTCTCCTCCTCGTTTCAACGGATGAATGACCTCAATGCCATAGAAGGTGAGGCTTTTCTTATGTGGGTGAGCATTATGGAAGTGATCTGTTAGTGGGTGGCCCGTATTGTACTTGTTGATGTTTCTGTAGTGTTCCTGAATTCGTATGCGTAGGGGTCGAATTGTACTCCCTATGTATGGTTGGTTACATGGGCATAAAATCACATAGATGGTAAACTAGCTGCTACAGTCAATCCATTCTTTGATTCTGATTTGTTTGCCTTGTGGCATGGGTACAAATTGGGTCTTGTTGATTCCTAATTTGCAGATATTGCAGTTGTGGCACGTATGAAAGCCTGCTGGTCTTTCTAAGAATGTGGTTGCCTGTTTTCTTTTATCCACAAACTCCGATCTGCATTGCATACTTTTGAGATTCGGTGCCCGTCTGAAGCTCATTTCTGGATAATTATGGAGATGATCCTTGAGTCCCGGAGTGTATTGTAGTAAGTGCCAGTGGCGTTTGAGAATTTGCCTGATATTGTGGGTCCCATTGTGATAGTCCATGATGAATCGTATCCTGATCTCTTTTACATTTTTGCTGGGAGTTTTTGGGCCCAAAGTACTGGCTCTATCAATCCTTGAGACTGCATTTAGAGTATTTTGTAAGAGACATGGCTCATATCCTGGCTTTTTCAGGCGTGTTATTGCTTCTTTTCCTTTGAGTTCGAACTGCTGGTCTTCAATGCAGTTTCTTCTGATTCAAAGTAGTTCTCCTTTTGGAATATTCTTGATGTTGTGTTTGGGATGGCAGCTTTCAGCTCGTAAGATGGCATTCATTTATTGAACATCCTACTATGCCCACATTTTACGTCCTCCAATAGGGGGGATCCCTTGGGAAGATTCTTGGCTCTACACCTGCAAACACTCTAGGTAGGGTTTGCATAGTAGGAGTACCTTTGATTACTACCTTGTGTTATATGCCTGCATATATACATTGTCTTAGAAATATATCTACTATTCACGCTTTTGATGCTTGTGATCACTTTTATCTGCTTCTGTCTATTAATCATTGCAGCAGATGTATTTTATACATGAATAACGTTGGTTCAATAAATATATTGAAAACGTCCCACTGTGTATTCTCTGTATACCTCTCTGAGAATAAGTGAGCACGGGTGACAGAAAGAAAAGGTTCTGTACGGTTTCCAAGATCCCTGAGGGGTCAGAGATGTCATGTTCAGTGGTTGCCAGAAACCATTCGCTCCCTGGTAAGGTTTGGTGGGCTTATGGTGGCACTGTGAGCTAGCTGGTCTCTAGGCCAACATATCCTGTGGGGGTTTGGATATTATGGGGGCCAACGATGTCGGTAACCATGGCTGGTCATGGGTGTTGAACAGCCATCACTGAATTCAAAGACCTGCCTGCACTTGGACCTTCCCCCAAGATGTTAAGATTGTCTTCCCTCCTAGGCCCAATGACCCCACCTAGTGGGCAAGGTTGTGTTGCATTACACTGTAAATCTAAAAGTGGGTCAGCCATCTGTCTGTCCCAGAGATGACTAGGAGTTGAGTCACAGTCTTGGGGGGATGACATAGGATGTGTTGGCAACCCTCCAGCCACCTGCAAACTCATAATGGTGTCGGTACCAGTAGACATAACACACCTTGCCTTAACACTTGTTAAAAGTTCTTCAATAGTCCCCAACCTAGTACATATAGGGGCAAGTAAACATACAAGCACACCCCTCACATTGTCCAAGAGAGTCTTTTGGAAAGATTCTAAAATCACAGAGCTCAACAGGGTTGAGCCAGTTGCATAGTTAGGTTGGGGGGCTATGGGTTGACCAGACTTCCTTAACCCCTGGCACGTTTTCCGCTTGGCATGGGGGCTATGATTATGAGGTAAGCGGGTGTCAATACCAGGAGCCAGTCCAGGATTAGCAGAGGGAACATCATTGGTAAGAGGTGGCACTGGAACCGACTCTTGGTCTGGGTCCTGCACAATGCAGTGCAAGGCCTCTGGTCCAGATTCCAGCAAGGAGATGGGCCCAGACCCAACTCCTTCTGCCAAAATACCAGAGGGTGGTGCTCAACATGCTCTATTTCCTTATTTATTTCCCCCATAGCACATTTAATATAGCTATCCAGGGAGGAGGAAGAGCAGCTTGACTTGGCAGTGCAGGAGTTTTATGTTTCCCCATCACGGCCTAAATGTAATAATCGGCTACAAAACTCAACAGTACCTTGCAAGCGTCCCAGATATAGCAACTACCCGGGCCTATAATAGGCTGGAGTGCAATCACACAGAAAATCAATGCTGGGAACCAACGTCACACCCCAGTTGGTATACAAAAACACGAAAAAGTCAATGACTAGGCTTTATAGCAGCTAATGTTCAAACATGCAACAGGTTGGTGCTGGGGGATGAAGTACTGCCCCAGCTAGTGTGCAAACACGCAGAAAAGATCGATACTGGCGGAGAGCAGGCTCAATGTCAGCTGGTGTGTAAATACATGGGGAGTCAATGCTGGGAGACTGAGTGCCACCCCAGATAATGTGCAAGCATGCAAAATAGCAGCCAGTTCGGGCAGGAAGCAGGCTTAGTAGCAACTGATGTGCAAACAAGCAAGAGGTCAAGGCCCCACCCCAGCTAAAGCAAACACGTGAAGAAATCAATGCAGGCAAAAAACAAACTTAATCAATCAGTCAATCAATCAGGATTTATAAAGCGCGGCAAATCACCTGTGAGGGTCTCAAGGCGCTAGAGTTACTATCTGCTAAGAGGTGATCAGTTTATTTGAACAGACAGGTCTTGAGTCCTTTCCTGAATTCCCGGAGCGATGATGTGGTCCTGATGTGCAGGGGAAGGTTGTTCCAAGCTTTGGCTGTTAGGTATGAGAAGGAGCATCCTCCTCTATGCCTTCTGCGGATTCATGGGGTGTCTGCAAGGAAGAGGGAGGCGGATCAGAGGTGTTTGGTTAGTTGGTAGAAGGTCATGATTTTGTTGATGTTTGCTGGTCCTTCATTGTGCAGGGCTTTATATGTGTGGGTCAGCATCTTGAAATGGCATCCCATTTGGAGCCAGTGAAGCTGTTTGCGGTGCGTTGTGATGTGGGTCTGTCTGGGGAGGTTGAGGATGAGTCTTGCTGCTGAGTTCTGTATTATCTGTAGTCTCTTCAGGAGGCGTGCAGTGATTTCTACGTAGAGTGTGTTTCCGTAGTCCAGCCTGCTGGTGACGAGGGCCTGTGTGAGGGTTCTTCCGATGTTCAGTCGGAGCCATCTGAAGATCTTGCAGAGCATATGGAGGATGAGACTACGTTTACCTGTTTCTTCATAGATAGCTTGCTGTACAGGATGATGCCGAGGTTTCGCACATGGTCTGTAGGGGCGGGGGATGGGCCGAGTCAGTAGGCCACCAAGCGTTGTTCCATGGTGAGGTGTTGTTACCAAAGATGAGGACTTCCATCATGTCTGAGTTGAGTTTGAGACAGTTGTCCTTCAGCCAGTTGACGATGTTTATCAGTGGAAGTTGGCTCTGGTGGTGGAGGGGTCCTCTGACAGTAAGAGAATGAGTTGGGTGTCATCGGCGTAGGAGATCATGTTGAGTTTGTACGATCTGACGGTGTTGGCCAGGGGTGTCTTGTACGTGTCAAAGAGGGCGGGGCTGAGAGATGATCCTTGGGGGACGCTGCAGATGATCTTCTTGGGTTCCGAGGTGAATGGTGGGAGATGGATTTTCTGGGTTCTTCCAAAGAGGTATGAGATGATCCATTTGAGGGCATCTCCCTGGATTCAGAGGTGGTGGAGTCTATTGATCAAGATGTGATGTGAAATGGTGTTGAAGGCGGTTGACAGATCCAAGAGGATGAGTGCTGCCATTTAGCCGTGGTCCATGAGGGCCCTGATGTCACAGGTGGCTGCGATCAGGGCTGTGTCGGTGCTGTGGTTAGCTCGGAATCCGGATTGAGAGGGATATAGGAGGTTGTTGTGTTCCAGGTGTTCGGTGAGTTGCTGGTTGATTGCTTTCTCAAGAACCTTCATTGGAAAGGGGAGCAGGGAGATAGGCCAGTAGTGCTTTGATTCTGCTGGGTTGGCGGATGGTTTCTTCAGAAGGGACTTCACTTCAGTGTGTTTACAATCCTCCGGGAAGGTGGCTGAGTTGATGGAAGTGTTCAGAACTTTCTTGAACTCGCCACCAACAGTCTTGCTTCCAAGGTTGATGATGTTGTGGGGACGGGGGTCTGTGGGTGCTCCCGAGTACTCAGAGTTCATGATGGAGATAGTGGTTTGAGTTGTGAGAGGGTTCCAATGGATGATCAGATGTTCGGGTTGGTGTTCGTGGGTGTGAGCAGGCTGATGCTTTCGGCGGCGGGGGTTTGAAGTTTTCGTAAATGACTGAGATCTTGCCATGGAAGTAGTCAGCCAGGGTGTCACACAGTTCGTGGGAGGGCGTGATGTCATTATCCGGAGCTGCTGCAGGATTGGAGAACTCCTTCATGATGGTGAAGAGCTCTTTCCTGCGGTTAGTGCTGGCTTCTATCCACGGGCATATGAAAAGGCAATGATAGTGGGCAAGGTCCCACCCCAGCCAGTGTAAGACACACAGGGACTCAGTGCAAATATTGATAGAGTTATCGGTACATCCTCACAAGAAAGTAACTACAGTACTTGGGTGGTATGGAACAGTCTTGCTGTGGACCCTGACCAATGCCCAGACATGAGGTCAAGTGGGGTGGCGAACAAGGGCCCGGGCGTGGCCCACGCGATGGGAGATCACAACGTGCTTAATAGCGCTGAGAGGGGGGTGTCAGCCTCCTCTTCCCCTTGAACGGTTGTGCCTCCAGGCGCAAATAACTCTGGAACACGAAGTCCCGATCAGCAACCAGCCGCACTGGTCCACACTGGTCCGGTGTGATGGGAGATCACAAAGCACTTATTAGCGATGTAGGGGGGGTCAGCCTCCTCCTCCCCCCCTCGCACGGTAGTGCCTTCCGTCGCGAATCACTCTAGGATTCAAAGTCCCAACCAGCAGCACAGGTCCCGCACGACAAGTGATCTTGACACACTTAGTATCGCTGATATAGGAGGGTGTCAGCCTCCTCCTCCCCTCGCATGGTGGAGCCTACAGGCAAGAATCACACTGAGTCACAAAGTATTGACCAGCAACCAGCGATACATGGCCCGCGTGACAGGAGATAGCAATGCACTTAATAGGGTTGAAAGGGGGGGTGTCAACCTCCTCCTTCCCTCGAATGGTGGCTTCTCCAGGCACGAATCACTATGGGGCACGAAGTCCCGACCAGCAACACAGGTCCCACCTGAACAGCTGATCTGTTATTTAGAGTGTATTCAACAAAATATCACTATTCATAATATGTTTCCAATCCAATCCAATCTTTCTTTATTTCGGTCCGTGGACCATAAAAGAACATTCACAGATATATACAAAATATAAAAGAGCAGATTAAAAAGAACTAAAACCCAAATAAAATAGGATTGCGTTGTTACATAACAATTAAAAATCAATCAATATAAAATCCATTACTGGTTCCTAAAAAGACCTTTCGCGCCCACCACATAGAACATAAAAAATGGGATACAGCATAGACAATTGGCATTTGTGTGTTGTATTTTAGGAGCCTGAATGCTTCTTTACAGTGCCGTGTACCTAGGTTCCTGCACAGTTGAACCAGCCATCTGAGTCTAATTGTTTGGTATCCAGGACAAAAAAAGAAAACATGAATTCGGTCTCCTCACCCCTACTGCAGGCTGGGCACCCCAAGACAGAACTGCCGGACCATTTGTCAGTAAATGCACGCAGAGGGAGAGAACCGTGCCTGAATTGTACATACAATTTCCTAGCTAGGGCCGGTTGTATTTCATCTAAACATGGCTCTAGATTGTACATATCCTTTATTGACAAAAAATTAGCTGTAAGGGGCGCAGGGTCAAGACTGATTTGCATATGGCTGGGTCCAAACTGGAATGGCATGGTGAGCAAAAAAACGATGGATTTAGGCCCAGATCTCTGTACTGGGGTGAATGTATGACATTGTTCTGCATTCTGTCCATCAATTGTTCTTTTTGCATTTGTCACCCCGAGTGGGACGGGTATGCCCAGACGTGGGTCCCGTGCTCTCCATGCCACTGGAGTCAAGCTATCCTGGCTGATGAGGGCTGAAAGTCCGAAACCGGTCCTAGGATGCTTGTTTCCAGTCCAGGGAGGACCTGGCCTGGCAGTTCGGGCTGGACTGTTCCCATTGGGCGCAGGGTCAAGACTGATTTGCATATGGCTGGGTCCAAACTGGAATGGCATGGTGAGCAAAAAACGATGGATTTAGGCCCAGATCTCTGTACTGGGGTGAATGTATGACATTGTTCTGCATTCTGTCCATCAATTGTTCTTTTTGTAAGGGAACCAGTGGCAGAGTTTTCATAAAGTTGGGCAACTTTTGCCCCCTATAGCTGCTAACTGGTTGGTTGCGCGAGATTGCCGCACAAGCCGACTCCGGGTTATTCCATAGAGTATCTCTACCTATGGTGTGGAGACCTTCCTTAATGTGTGCGAACCAGGCCAGTTTGCCTATGCCGGGAAGTCCTAATAATTCTTGAAGCTCAGACCTGTATTCTGCCAGTTCAGGGGTCACCCATAAGCGCCGCCAAAAAAGTAGGGATCTACAACCAATTTCCCCTGTGATGGGTCTCACCCCTAGATCCAATCGCAGTGGAACTAATGGGGAGCTCACTGGTAGACCGAACAGCTGTCTAAAGAAATTGTTCTCTGTTTTAGTAATGGTATTGGGGAGGCGGTGCCCCCAGAGTTCGGCTCCATACATGGCAGCACTCCTTAGTTGGGTCTTGTAAATCTCTATGACCGGGCCTAGAGGCTTATGGAAGGAATTTCTGTAGAGCTTGGCCAGCCCGCCAGCGGTCTGGGCCAGCTTAAGGCTTGACCTATCCATTTGGGGCCCCCAGTTCATTTTTTCTGTTAGGGTGAGACCAAAACACATACCCGCTCCAATTGAACTCCATTCATGTGCGGGTTGGGGCGAGTTGAGCTGACAGGGTTTAAGACCATATATTTTGTCTTTTGTACGTTGATCTCCAGCCCCCTAAGACTACAAAACTCACAGAACCCGTCTAGGATTCTCTGGATGCCCATCGGGGATTTGGAAAGCAGAAGGGTATCATCTGTGAACATCATTGCTGGAATTAACTTGTGTGCTAGCTTGGGGGCATCTATGTCCTTCAGTTTGCTTAGCGCACCTACCAGTCCATTGATGTAGATACAGAACAGGGTAGGGGCAAGCACACAGCCCTGTCTGACTCCCCTGTTGACTGGAATATGGGGCCTGAGTTCCTTATGCCTCCCATATCTGATTTGGGCATAGTTGCCATCATGCAGTCTTCTAAACATGTTCAACAGGAAATGGGGGATTCCAAGATCACTCAATACCACCCACAGTGCATCTCTAGGTACCAAATCAAAGGCACCTTTGAGATCCACAAAGACCAGATAAAGATTGCTGCCTTCTAGGTACACTGTTTTCCAATAAAGGAGTTGGAGCCTAAAAATGTGGTCGATGGTAGATGTTTTTTCCCTAAAGCCAGCTTGTAGGGGGCTCATAACCTTGTGTTCCTCCAGCCAAGTCTGCAGGCGATCAAGTAAGATCCTGGCAAAAACTTTTTGCGATACATCGATCAAACTGATAGGCCTGTGGTTGGTAGGTAATAGAGGGGACCCTTTTTTATATACTGGAAGAATCTCAGCTCCAGCCCAAGTGGTGGGGAGAGCCATCCCTTGTAAGATGGCGTTAAAGAGCACCCACAAGTAGGGACCCCAGATGCTAGGCTCGGCACGGAAAAGATCCCCATGTATCTTGTCTAAACCTGGGGCTTTGTCAGGAGCTAGTCTGCTTACAGCTCGAGTGACTTCTGCCAAGGTTAACTCCGGGGTCTCTGCATTGGGGTTCAATGATGGCTGGACTGCTGGGATCTGGCTGTCGGCCTCGGTCGCCAGTGGAGCGTAGAGGGCCTGGGAGTACTCTTTACAGCTATCAGCCGCTATATTAGGCTCCAAAGCCGCCTTTCCGTTACTTCTACGTGTGGATATGATGTTCCAAAAGGCTTTCATGTCTTTGGCCGCTAGGGCCAGTTTCAAGGTTGCCCATTTATCCATGTCCCATGTTTTTTTTGTGAGTGCAATAATGGCTTTGTAGGAGGCCCTCGCTGTTTTGATTTGGGTGCTACTCTTAGATTTTTTAGCCTTGATTAAGGCCTTCTTTGCCTCTCGACAGCCACTGTTGAACCAGGTCCGCTTTACCTTTATCCCTCCCCCCTAGTTGCCCACTGGCCAGAATGTATCCACCAGCTTAGCGGTCAACGTCTCATGGATTATTATTATTATTATTTTTAAATTTATATCAGGCGCAACAGCTACCCAAAAGGGTTTCCCGGCGCCAGCCAGAGAAGGAACAAGAAAAGAAACTACTGATTGAACAACCAGGTTTTGAGCGTTTTACGAAAGCGCGTGTAAATGGTTTCACTCCGGAGTGATAGAGGAAGAGCATTCCACAAAGAGGGGCCTAGGTAGGCAAAGGAACGACCGCCCATACGGGACAGTCTAATCCTCGGCACCATAAATTTTGCCTGAGTGGTGGAGCGAAGAGTGCGTGCGGGCAGATAGGGTTTGACTAGTTTTTGCAGATACTAAGGAGCCGTACCCTGCTTGACCCTGAACATATAGCTCAGCGCTTTAAACTTGATCCGGCTCTCGACTTTGAGCCAGTGGAGGTCACTCAAGGAACCCGAGATGGAGGCCGCTCTAGGAACTTGGCAAAGCAATCTTGCCGCAGAATTCTGCACCAGCTGCAGCTTGCGTGTCACATCTTTATTGGCTCCTAAATAGAGAATGTTACCGTAGTCCAGTCTAGATGTTACCAGTGCCTGGACTACGGTTCTCTGGGTGGAGCTGGGCAGCATCCATACAATTTTCTTCAACCATTTCAGGATGGTGAAGCAAGTTGCAGCCACCTTCACGGCTTGTTGACGCATAGATAGTGAGTCGTCAATGATAAAGCCAAGGTTGCGGACATGATGCGAGGGGCGGGGCAAAGCACCCATTTCTGCCGGCCAATGGTGAGGTCCCCAAAGATCTCTGTTTTTTCCCAAGATAAGGACCTCAGTTTTATCACCATTAAGTTTAAGAAAGTTGGCCTGCATCCAGGATGCAATTTTGCTCAGCCCAGCCCGCAGAACAGATGGTTCCGACTCATTCCCCGCAGAGAAAGAGAAAATAATCTGGGTGTCATCGGCATAAGAAAATAAGGACAGCCCAGCGTCCTCTGCAATCATTGCCAGGGGTTTGACATAGATGTTAAATAATAGGGGACTAAGAATAGACCCCTGAGGAACCCCATAGGGAGAGGAGTGGACACTGGAGGTGGCTACAGAAGAGAAGACCTGAAACGTGCGGTCGGTAAGAAAAGAAATTAGCCATCTGAGTGCCACATCTGCAATCCCAAGAGACTGTAGGGCCCTTATTAGCACGGCGTGAGACACCGTGTCAAAGGCCGCGCTTAGATCGAGTAAAATAAGGGCCACCGTGTCTCCGGCGTCCAAACGAAGGCGTAACATTTCAGTGACGCCGAGAAGAGTGGTTTCAGTTGAGAAGTCAGCTCTAAAACCAGATTGTGATGGATGGAGAAATTTTTGAGTTTCAACGAAGTTAGATAGCTGCCCATTAATATGCTTTTCCAGGACCTTGGAAAGTGCTGGAAGCAAGGAAATAGGCCGATAATTCGAGGAAAGAGTGGGGTCGGCATTAGCCTTCTTCAATAAAGGGAGGACCATTGCATGCTTCCAATCAGAAGGAACGGTGGCCTCCTTTAGGGAGGAATTAAGAAGCTCCATCATTATTGTAAGAGAAGGCAGTTCAAGCTGCCGTAGAACTGATATAGGAAGGAGATCGCAGGGGAGCCTGATTTAATGCTACCTAGGTACTGTCTGAGGGCCGTAATGTCTAATGGTGACCAAGATTCCAGCTTATTAGCAGGTTCTGTATGGCAAGTGTCTTTACATTGAAGCGTACCGACTTCTTGAAGGTTGTTAGATGGCAATGAAATAGAATTGACTACTCCGTTGCCATTCAGTGTTGAGTATATTATTTCCACTTTGTTATTGAAAAATTGCGCGAGGTCCTCACATTGCCCTTCATTCAGGCTAGGAGGAACGGGCTGGGTTCCAGAGCCTGATAATTCCTTCACCATTTTAAACAGTGTTTTAGAGCATTTCTGTGCGCCAATGATGGTGGAGGAGACATAGTCAGCACGGGCTGCCCTACAGAGGGAGTGATAATCTCTCTTAGCTCGTACGTAGGCGAGTTTGGAATCTGGTGCATAGTCCCTCCTCCAGCGTCTTTCCATATTTTTACATTTTGTTTTCTCAGTTTTTAATTTATCAGTAAACCAAGGGGCAGGGGGGAGATGCGTCTTCACCCTCTTAATGTAGGGTGGAAGGCTAACATCAATGGCTTTCCGAATCCACTTCTGAATGGCCACTGAGTCGGACATAAACACTTGATTAAGGGTGGGGACATTAATGGATAGAAGCTTGTTAAAGGCTTCAATGTCCAACTTTCCCCAGTTCCTAATGGGTTTTTGAATGACGGGAGTGGGAACTGGCAAGTTAACTAATAGCTCTAGCCTGAAACCAAACGAAAAGTGGTCAGACCAACAGAGTGGAGTTGCTGTGGTGCAAACAATATTCAGTAAAGTGGAAAAAATGGGGTCCAATAGATGGCCAGCTGTGTGAGTGGGACCTGAGTTACAAAGGAGCATATTCATTGCTCCAGATCAGAAATAAAGGTGTTACTAATTGCACAAGAGGGATCATCCAAATGGAGTTTAAGATCCCCCAATATGGAAAAATTGGCAGAACTAAGAAGGAAAGGAGTAACTAGGTCTGGAAAAGCTGAAGCCCATTGCCCAGATAACCCTGGTGGGCGATAGACCAGTATCCCCGAAAAGGTAAAATGAGGGGTGAGGGTCAATTTAAATAAAGCAGCTTCACAACCAGTAACAGACAGACCTTCAAATTTACAGCTGTGAGACTTGTTGTAGATTATAGCAATCCCTCCGCCTATTCTGAGATCTCTGTCTTTCCTGACTATGACGTAATTAGAAGGCAAAGCTGCGGCTACATCAGGGCCAGAGCTAGCATGGAGCCATGTTTCTGTGAGAAAGATAGCATCAGGCTGTTTGTTCATCAAGAAGTCAAAGATATCAGCTTGGTGTTTAGGGAAAGAGCGGCAGTTAATACTAAAAAAGAAAAGTCTTCAGTGACTGGGACGCCACATTTAGAGTGCAGATTTTCATGCAATTTAACAGAAGTTAAGGCGCTGCGCTCCCTGCATAATCCTGTATGCAGTGAGAAGTTGCAGCCCAGACAAGAGACAACATCATCCTCAGGGCAGAGTAGCGTGCAATCAATGCGTGGATTTTTGCGGTACTCCAACAGCAGTGCAGAGGAGTATCTTATGGGATCCCTGCTAATTAGACCAGGGGTCCTGGCCCCTGGTCCCGCTCGGGCTCGGACGGGCGCAGAAGGGCTTGCCTTTGGGGCGCCCGCTGCCCGTCCGATCGCAGGCCATTAAATAGGGTGGAGTCAGGGCGTCGTGCAGCGACTAGAGAGCTGACCGGGGGGAACGTGTGGGGAAAGGAAAATGGCCAACCGTAGCCACGTAAGCCCCGTAATGTGCAAAGAGCAAGTAGCGGAAAACCGGACTCAATGGAGACTGAGTGCAGGTGATGCCACGAATTTACACAATAAAACTAATGTTTAAAATCAGATCATTCACAAGTGAGTTAAAACATCCCCAAAGCGTTTCAAATTCATTTAATAAAATAACGTAGCAGCAGTGTAAGTAGCAGCAATTACATACAGATAGAGCAACAAATAAGTGAGCCTTCTCCAGCGCTGCACGCCCGATCTCTGCCCGTTAAATAGGGTGGAGTCAGGGCGTCGTGCAGCGACTAGAGCGCTGACCGGGGGAACGTGTGGGGAAAGGAAAATGGCCAACCGTAGCCACGTAAGCCCCGTAATGTGCAAAGAGCAAGTAGCGGAAAACCGGACTCAATGGAGACTGAGTGCAGGTGATGCCACGAATTTACACAATAAAACTAATGTTTAAAATCAGATCATTCACAAGTGAGTTAAAACATCCCCAAAGCGTTTCAAATTCATTTAATAAAATAACGTAGCAGCAGTGTAAGTAGCAGCAATTACATACAGATAGAGCAACAAATAAGTGAGCCTTCTCCAGTGCTGCACGCCCGATCTCTGCCCGTTAAATAGGGTGGAGTCAGGGCGTCGTGCAGCGACTAGAGCGCTGACCGGGGGGAACGTGTGGGGAAAGGAAAATGGCCAACCGTAGCCACGTAAGCCCCGTAATGTGCAAAGAGCAAGTAGCGGAAAACCGGACTCAATGGAGACTGAGTGCAGGTGATGCCACGAATTTACACAATAAAACTAATGTTTAAAATCAGATCATTCACAAGTGAGTTAAAACATCCCCAAAGCGTTTCAAATTCATTTCATAAAATAACGTAGCAGCAGTGTAAGTAGCAGCAATTACATACAGATAGAGCAACAAATAAGTGAGCCTTCTCCAGCCATGGATCTTGGCAACGTCTACTGTGGAAGCCACAGTGCCATCTATCGTTACGAGCTCCACCAGTTCCACAAGAATGGGTATGATGGATTCAAATAAGAGGGCCATTATGTTGGGCGATTGTGCGATTCACGCCCACCTAACTTTCCGCCTGCCATTAGTGAGTGTTAGTCTATTGTCTATTGTTGGGGGAGGGTTAGAGTTTTCCCCGTTAATTAGCAATGACAACTCAAGAGTTAGGGCGTCATGGTCGCTGTCATGTTGCGGCAGGACAGCGAAGTCAACAACCCTGTCCCACATCCTGGTTTCTACCAGAATGTAATCTATGATGGAAAAGTGTCCCACCCTGTTAAATGTGTGCCTCCCAGGACAGTCAGAGATAGTTCGGCCATTACAGGCTCTCAAAGAGTGTTTTAGAGAAAATGAATTAATCTGGAGAGCCAGCGGTGTCCAGGCCCTAATTGGAGAGATGTTAGACTCTGGATGGACCAGAGCTCATCCTCCTCTGTGGATGGTGAGCCATTGAGATCTTTCATTGGCTCAAATTGACAGTTAAAGTCACCCCCCAAAACCACCAAAACATTTTTGGAAAGCTAGGAATTAGGCCAGCTAGTTTGTCTATAGTCAAGGATTCTTTGCCGATCCTAACAGGCCTGGAGTAAACATTGACTAAAACTAGTTTTAGGCTGGGTGGAAAGGTTAGCATAATGCACAGAATATCATCAGAGGAGGACTCCACCGGAGTGGCCGTGCAACCTAGATGGGAGCCTACCCAGGAACATAACCCTCCCGACGGTCAACCCCGTCCCGGTGAGATAGCAGGTATTTTAAAAGATGCAAACCCCACACGCAAGGTCTCCTCTGTTGCCCAGGTTTCCTGGAACAAGCATATGTCAAATGAGTCCACAAACTACCCCCAGTCGGGACAGCTCAATTTGATCTTGAGGCCTGCTACATTCTAGGATAAAACCCTAAGTTTGTTCATTACATTATGGTTAGCTACACTGCACTCTGGATTTCCAGCTCCAATGGGTCTTCTGGCTCAAGCAACTCACTACGGCACATGCTCATTGTACCAGCGGAAGCTACGGGTTTCGCCCTCCTAACGATTGCGCCAGGGGTTTCCAGTGCACCTGGTGTGTGGGTTTGGCCGTGAGATTTTATAGGGCAGGAAGAGTTTTTTCCGATGGCGATGTGTTAAGCTTGGGGCTTGATGTTACTAGAAAACCTGGAAACAATGTGGGGGGGTTGATCGAACCGGAATGCACATTCACAGGATTACCACTGGGACACTGTCTGGTGGGCCTAAACTCTTCGATTCTAACATCCAAGGCCGTACCCATTGGGGCCTTCCTCATTAGTGCCGTCATTGGTTCCTTCCCTGGCCCGTGCGAAACGGTCGGGTCGGAGCGCAAACTCTCCCCGTTAGGGGCCCTGGATAGGTAGTTTGCAGGTCGGAATTATGTTTTAGTGCAAGTCAATCGATTTCTTCCAGGACTCCATATCTATTTGCCACAGGCAGATTAAATAGATGGGGTCTCGAGTATTGGTGCCCCTGTCCCATTGGTGGCTAATTCTGGTACCAATCACCCTGTAATCGTCTATTACCTGCCCGGGTGTGGAACATTAGGCTTGAAATGTAAAAATGGGTGAGTGTGAGGGGGTAGCCTAATTGTGGTGCTTAGATCCTGGGTGTGATTAATGGCGTGAGCTCCGATACCGGGGAGAACCACTCGGCGGTTCGGAGAAGACAGCGGAGCCGCGCGGGAGCACCCGAAGTGGATGCCATTTTGAAACGCCCCCCCCAGCAGTAAGTCGAGGCCGCGAAGCTGGCGGTGTGGTGATCGAGTATCCGGAGGGGTCCTGGAAGGCCGGAACGTTGCTGTCCGGCCGCATGGCAGAGAGGGGCAGATAGCAGTGAAGGCAGAAACAGCCAGCAGCCTAGCACTAACTGATTGAACTAGCGGCGCATGGGACTGGTGACGGAGCAGGCAAGAAAGACGAGCCGAACCGTGCTTTGAGTGCTCAAGGCCTGTTTCAGGACTGAGGTGTGTGGGATTTGGCGGGGGCAGTGCACAAGGCATAGTGGGTATGAAGCCATCGAGAACAAATCCCGTGCTGGTGCTGTGAGGGGAGTGGCCCTGGAAACGCAGACCCCGGAGGAAGGAGGGGTGCATGGTCAACGAGAGCTCTGCCTGCGGGCCTGGAAGTCCGTGGCTCCTGCTCTGAAGCTTGCTGAGGACTATTGGAGCCGGTAACAGTGAGTAGTGGGGTGCCCACCCCCTCGCCCTCTGCTTGGTTGTTGATGCAGGCCAAATAGTGGAGGAGATGAGAGGTCCCTTGCTAGGGAATATACAAGAGGCAATATTTTGGAGAGTGGGCCGGGTACAGTGGGACCAGCTGTAAGTTAAAGACTGGACAAGCTCATTCACCGCACTTTGGCACTTTCCTGGTCTTTGGGGACTGCATTCCCCATCAATCATCGCGGCAGGGGCCGCCAACGCGTCAGCACACGCGCCCGGAGGCGCATAAAGGCGGCTAAGGGCGCCCGCAGTGTGGGACGCGCGCGGGCGCGCCCGGGCCAAGGGCGGACCCATCCGCGCCAGTCAGAGCCCAGAGGAGGTTGGGCTGGGCCACTCCTCTTGGTTCCACATTATTTTGCTCCGCATACAGCCCTTGGGATTATCACCTTTGTAGGATACAATTTGCGGGAAGGTTGCGTTAAAGTAAACCATTGTACATTTTTTAATTTTTCTTTTTTTTTTTCCCTTCGTTATTTTATTTTATAACAGTAATTGCACAATGGGGAAACGGAAGCCTACCCCTACTACAAAAACAACAGACAACATTGGATGGCTATTTACAAAAAGTGGTAGGGGTGATCTCAAAGGAGATTGAGATAGCTGAACGTAGTCTGTCCTTAGCCCCCTGCCCAATTCCATCTGCCCTAACTGACTGTCAAATCTCCACCTCTGAACATGCTGTTGAGCAGAGATCGCAACCTCCTCTTTCACCTACTGTAATTATTTCAAGTCAGTGTGTTATACATGTCCCCAACGAAGGAACTGACCCGTCCACCGGTCCTGTGGAGAAACCCTCTGTAACTCAAGCTGCAAAAGGAGGAAAATGTACAGATGCAGGACCTGATTGTAAACCAAGGGGCCATTCACCAAGGGGCAAAAGAACGAAGAAAACTTACTTAGTGGGTAATACCTCAAGGACCGGGTCGGGAGGAGGGAGAGCTAAAGTATTAAATGACTCGGATAATAATATTGAAAACAACATGGACACATTTGGTAGAATTGTACAAGAGGCTCTGGCACCCATTCTTGCTAGACTTACTCGTATTGAACAACAGCTCTCCCGAGTTCTAACAGGCTTAGGCAATGTCCCGGAAACCATAAATAAGATTAATAGCATTGTTTGCCCTAGAAACTCTGATGTAATCACCATCTCCTCTAGTGACCCGCCAAGTCAATTGGCTCCCACAGGTATAACATCCTCTGCAATCGATCAGGTTCCTCCCATAGATCCATTGCCTCATAATGTTGGTATTAATACTGTGGTATCAGCAACCCAAGATTTCTCTTTGGCTAGGAACACCGTTAGGAACATCATGAGAGTGGGGCAGGGGGACACTAATCAATCTAGGGTACCCCCAAATAACAGGGCTGGTCTGCCACAAGGTCACGCAACTATAAAGGGGTCAGGTCGAGATCATAGGGGTGGGAGGGCCACTAAAAACGTGTTGAATTTGCCACCTGAATGCACACCATACACTCTGATTTTGAAGGGGGTCGCCTGTCTGGCAGAAGGTCAGGAAGAAACTTGTCAAAGCCTTATTAATAAATCCGCCCACTGGTGCTCTAAGAAAATTTCATCGATGATAAACTGGTCAGATAACATTATCATGGCCAGGCGAGTGAGTTGGTTGGGTTACACTACTAAATATGAGGGTGGGGATTGCGTTGTGCTTAATTTTAACAATGCATGGTGTGTTCATTTTGCTCTAACGCATTTTCAAAGCTCACACGGAGACTCTATAGAGGTGTACCCGCTGGGATTTTTCTACCCTCAGCAATCTGATCGTTTGGTGAGAAAACAGACCTCAAAGGTGGGCTCTGGTCTAAATCTCTTCACACAGCCCCCATCTTTTAACCACCATGGTCCCTTTGATGTCCTTTCTGGGCTGTCAGAGATTGATTGACTAACTGAGGGCCGGCCATATGTATCAAAAAAGAGTTTTGCGATTCTCAAATTGCGATTTTTAGAGAATCGCAAAATGCAATGTATGTAGGATTTGCTAAAAATTTTGCGAATCCTACATATTCCTTATTTGCGAATCGCAAATTGAGATTCGCAAATAAGGAATACCTTCCCATTCATTCCTATGGGCTAGGAGGCCCATAGGAATGAATGGGAAGACATTCTCAATTTGCGATTACCAATTAGAGAATCGCAAATCGAGAATGCAATTTCAAGGTTGCAAGGGTGCCAATAGGACACCCTGTTGCACCCCTGAAATATGCATGTGTGCACATTTTGCGCACATACATGCCCTAAGGGCATGTATGTGCGACATATGGCACTTTTCAAAAATCAAAAAAGTGCTTTTTTAAAGAAAAACGCAAATTACCACCAACTTGAAGTTGGTGGTAATTTGCAATTCCTAAGGCCAAATAGCAAATTTCTGGTGCTTCCAAAATTGCATTTAAGGAATAGCAATTTGCAATTCCTTAATTGCATTCCCAAAATAGAGAATCGCAAATTTTGCGAATCTCTATTTTGCGATGGCCTTTTGGGATGATACATCCCAAAAGGCTTTTTCCCATTCGCAAACGGGCAGATTCTGAGAACCAGGACCAGGATATTTGCGAAAATTGTTCCCCACCCCATAATATGTTTATAAGTGGAAGGGGCGTGGCTTGACGCCGATGTAGGACGCAGCAGACCTTGGGGCTCCTCCGTGGCCTCCCTCCGTTAACACGTATCCTGACATCCTGGGGCGGCCCCTGCCCCTCATGCCCGCAGCGGAATACTTCGGGCACCCCTGGCGAGGATTTGGGGGCGCTCGCTGCCCGCGCCTTGCAGGGAAAACGGAGTTTTGAGCTGCCGGGAGATCCTCGAGCGGAGCGCTCCCAAGATGGCGGCTGCGGCCTGTACCGGAGACTTCTGGAACTTCTGAGAACGGAGGCAGAGGGTGAGGCGACTGCAGTCCCTGGACGCCGCCGCGACCGCTGCAACTGAGCTACTGGCCAAGCCCTGCCGTGCCTGCGACGAGGGGGGGGACCGTGAGAGGAGAGGAGTCGGCGAACGATCTTCCTGCGTGTGCCTGGCCCTAAGATGGCGGCCCCGGGCGCTCCGAGCGCACGCAGAAGGTGAGGGAGCCCTGCAGACCTAGCGAGTAGCTGGAGGGGGCCTCGCTGCTGTTGAGGCGGTGGTCCGCGCTGTGCAGCTGGTTAGACCCCACCACGACACCGGAGACCACTGGGAGCAGGTGGAGGGGGCGCGAGAGACACTGCGACACTGCGGCCCATGCCCTCAGACGATGGCGGCGTGCGAGTAAAAGTGCCCCCCGCTCAGAGTGCGGGGTCAGGAGTGCGGAGCCCCGTGGACCCGGAGTGTGACTGGAGGGGGCTCCGCTACTATTGAGGCTGCGCCTCGAGTGCTGGGACCGGCTGGCTCCTACCTTTGCGGCGGGGACGGCGAGAACGCGAAGCTAAGGTCCCAGAGGAGCTGTGACGAGCGACTCACGGGAGGTGGTGTCCCCTGAGTGGAGTCTGAGTGGTGACTGCAGGGCCTCCGCATGAATGGGACGAGGCGGATGAGTGGTCTGAAGACACATGAGGCCTTGAGGGGCTCCGGGATCCAGACGGACGTCGGACATTGCGGGCCTGGTGAATTGTGAGTCCCTGTACCGGCTGGCCCGCACGCTCACAGGAGATTTGAGCCCCGAGATTCCTTGCCATATTGGGGGCCGTTGCGGAGACCTCGGGACCGGGGCTGAACACGACCGCCGAGGGAGGTGGAACTGGACACTGAGCGAGGGGCCTGGTCGCACACGCGGTGCCTGGAATAACTCGCTGCCCCCTGCTGAGACGCCGCGATGGGCCGAACATCCAGACGAAAGGGGTTCGAGGTTCTGCGGCTAGATGAACCAGACCATCACACGGATGAGGAGGACAGCACGATGGGGGGACGCGAGGAGAGAACATCGGATGATCCCACCCTGGCTGACATCATGAAGGCCATCACATCCTCAAGAACAGCCCTAGAGGCAAAAATTGATGCCATAGGAACTGACCTCACCTTACTAAAGGACGCACCACCGCAAACTTAAAGAACGGGTGATGACCAACGAGAATGCTGTAAAGGACATTCCGGACAAAGTGACCACCTTACAGCATGCCCTGAACGCGATGGAAACTAGAGTAAAAGTGCTGGAAATGAGAGCCGAGGATAGCGAAGGCCGGTCCCGACGGAACAACCTTCGCATAGTGGGGGTTCCGGAACGAGAGGAAGGGGCTGATGCTGTCAAGTTCCTGGAATCATGGCTCCGAACGGAGGTGGCCTCGGAGGGCCTCTCCCCCTTTTACGCCCTGGAGCGAGCCCACAGGGTCCCGGCCAGACCACCCAAGCCTGGCGCTCCCCACGCCCGTTTGTGGTGCGGTTACTACACTACCGGGACCGTGATCACCTCCTGCAGCAGGCCCGGGAGAAGCAGTCCCTCCAGATAGGGAACAGCAAGGTGATGATTTTCCCCGACTATACTAGGGAAGTGCAAAGACAGCGTTCTTCCTTTTTGGCTGTCAAACGGAAACTTCGCCAATTACATCTCCCCTACGCCGTGCTGTTCCCGGCTCGGCTCCAAGTGACCGCGGACGCGGAGACACGTTTCTTCCATACCCCACAGGATGCTTGGGACTGGCTGGACACGCGGGCGCTGGATGGGCCGCGCTCTCAGCTCTGGATTCGCCCGTCGACGGCAGTCTCCTACTTTGGCTCCTCGGAGGTCCCCGCCGCCTGCAGGTCGGAGTCAGGAGCGCTCTAGAGCGGTTCGGCGGTGGCGGAGATCAGTCGGGGTT
Organism: Calotriton arnoldi; assembly: GCA_963921515.1. Taxonomy (NCBI): domain Eukaryota; kingdom Metazoa; phylum Chordata; class Amphibia; order Caudata; family Salamandridae; genus Calotriton; species Calotriton arnoldi. The sequence goes on from CAWUFW010016735.1 coordinate 165,259, forward strand.
CGGTGAGCCCAGCCGGCGTTGTCACAGACCCAGAAATGGCGGGATCTGGGAGTTCAGGGACAAGCAGTGTTCCAGGAACCTTAGACGCAGACCTCCCGGATGTCACTCCGCAGACGGCGGACGGCATGTTTGGCTGAGCGCACCACAAGTACTATATCGAGGGGGTGGCATACAGCTGTTTGCTGATGTTTTCTATTATATATGCTGGCTTGAGGCTGGCTGATGATGTATCCATATTTTGGGGTCTCCCATGAGTTCTATGGACATGGGAGGGAGAGCCGGGAGGGTCCTGGGTCCGGCGGGGTTGGTCTGCGTTCTGCCGCCTCCATGACTTGTTGCTTGAGTGCTTTTGTTTGGATGGGGACTTGTTTGTGTGCGCCTGTCCTGGGGAATGGGAGTTGGGGTTTGTTTTTTATTGGGGAATACTGGGTTGGGGTCAGGCATGTCGCTCTACGGGGTGGGTATCGAGAAGGTCAGGGGATTGAGCCATGGGTTCCGCCGTAGGTATCAAATGTATAACCTGGAACGTTAGGGGGATGCACACTATGACTCGCCGACACAGAATACATGCTTACCTGGTGAGAAGGGTGGTACAAATTGCATTATTGCAGGAAACTCATTTGACACAGAAGGAGGGAGAGGCGTTGCAGCGTCGCTGGAGAGGACAGGTGTTCCACACCGCGTACTCGGCGTTTGCCAGGGGGGCCTTAATTTGGGTGCGGGCGGGGATCCCCTTTCAAGGTGTCCAACAAATTATAGACCCGGGGGGCAGGTATGTAGTGGTGACGGGACGACTAGATGGCCGAGACATCACAATAGGGAGTGTATATGCCCCCAACGTAGATCAGCCCTCATTTCTAGTGCAACTTTCACAGACATTGGCACAGCAGTTGACTGGGGCAGTGCTATTGGGGGGAGACTTCAATAGCATTGTTGATACGGACCTGGACCGCTCACATCCGCCGCTCCCTGACGCTCCAGCCCACAGGGTCGCAGAGGCCAGACGAGACTGGCAACAACACTGGGGACTGATGGACACCTGGAGGGTACACCACCCGTTGGAAAGAGACTACTCCTATTTTTCGGGCTTACATGATCTCCACGTGCGCTTAGACTATATTCTCTGCTCCCCGGATGTACATGCTATGATTACTCTGAGTGAATACTTAGCTCGGACGGTGTCTGACCACAATCCCCTGCTAATATCCTTGCACTGGGTGAGAACTAGGCCCTCGATCCCCACCTGGCGACTCCGCCCGGAAGTGTTAGAAGATCAGGTGTTCCGGTCGACCATAGGTACGGCCATAGAGGACTACTTCCTACATAATGCTGGCACAGCTAACAGCCCCCACAAGGAGTGGGACGCTTTCAAGGTAGTTATCAGGGGTCGCTGTATAGGAGAGGCGGTGGGAGTGCGGAGGGTCCTCAAGGATGAGGTGTTGGCAGCAGAACAACGGCTCCGGTGCGCGGAAAGGGATAGGCCCGAAAGAGTATTTTAGAAGACAGGCAGATCTCCCGGTTGAGATGCTTTGATTATAGGGCATACACGGCTCGGGCGCATGCGGAGAGGGACAAATCTGGGGCGCTTCTGGCTTGGTTGGCCAACCCGGCGCACAGAGGGTCAGTGATCTTAGAAATTCGGGGACCTGATGGTTTGAGCCACTATGGCCAACAGGGCATAAACACCCAGTTCCTGGACTACTACACCTCCTTGTACCGGAGCCAGCTAGGAGCGGGGGAGGCGGAGGATGCGAGATTCCTAGATGATATCGCTCTGCCTCAAATTAGTGCAGACGCAGCGAAGACCCTGGGTCGGGACATTGAGCTAGGTGAGATTAGGAAAGCCATAAAACACATGGCCAGGAACAAAACTCCTGGCACGGATGGCCTCCCGGTTGAGTTTTATTCTACCTACTCGGACACCCTCTCCCCTCGTCTGATGGCTCTATATAATAGGTCAAGGAGGGATGGGTGTTTGCCGGACTCGACAAAGGAAGCAGTAATCATACCGCTCCTGAAGCCGGATAAGCCGCCCTGGGACCGCACGGCCTATCGTCCCTTGGCCATGCTCAATTTAGATTACAAAATATTGAGCTGCGTTTTGGCCGATCGTCTGCTGATACATATGACGACGCTTATTCATGCGGACCAGTCGGGTTTTATCCCGTCCCGCAACACAGCCATGAATATACGGCGGCTGTTTCTGTCTGTTAGATGAGACCACCTATGACAAGGAGGAGGCATGTATCTTATCGATTGATATTGAGAAAGCCTTCGATAGCCTTGAGTGGCCATATCTCTTTAGGGTCTTGAGAGCGTTTGGGCTGGGAGAGGAATTTGTGGCGTGGACGGCAATACTATACAAGAGCTCCACTGCCAGAGTACGCACGGGAGGAGTGATTTCAGAAGCCTGTGTAGTGGGTAGAGGCACGAGGCAGGGTTGCCCGCTGTCTCCCCTGTTGTTTGCGCTGGCGGTGGAGCCTCTGGCAGTACACGCAAGATCAGGGCGCTGCTACCGGGGATTGGATGTGGGGAACCAAACTCAATTCATAGCACTATATGCAGATGATCTGTTAATGTTCCTTGCCAACTCGGCGGACGATCTGCAGGGCGCCAGGGACTTGTTGTACAAGCTGGGAAGGGTAGCGGGCCTTAAGGTCAACTGGAACAAGACGTGCTTGTTCCCCACGCGGGCCGGAAGGAATTCTCCCCCGAATGCACTGGATGTGAAGTGGGAAAGTAGGTGCCTGACATACCTGGGGGTTCGCGTGTATCACGCGGCTGTGGATGTGTTGGATGGTAACAAAGGCCGGGCGATACGGAACACCAGAAGTAGCTTTGATTTTTGGGGGACCCTTCCTCTCTCGGTAGCGGGGCGGGTGGCGCTCCTGAAAATGGTCACACTGCCGCGCTTGCTTTATTACTTTGGCGCGCTGCCACTGTGGATCCCGAGGAAATTTTTTACTCTCCTTAACACCATGATCACAGGATTTCTATGGGGTACTGGGAGGCGCAGAGTAGCACTTACCACCATGATGAGTCCTAGAGGAGAGGGAGGATTTGCTGTGCCGGATCTAGAGGCCTACTATCACGCAGCCCAAATACAATGGTTCACGAAGTGGGTGGGTGGGCGGCTTCGTGATGAGGAGGGTGTTGAGACCACAGACCCGACCCTACATCAACTTGCCCGCGTACTGATGCGGCTCCCACTGCGTGAAAGGGGGGCCCACGGGGACCTGTGGGCGATGCGCAGGTGTTGGAATCGGGCGGCCCGGAGGGCCTCCCGGGGACCCCCGTACGCGCCCGAGATTCCATTGCTGTTTTGTGAGACATTACCGCATGGGGGGACTGGCAAGGGTTGCGGGTTTGGAGGGAGGCGGGGATCTCCGCCATAGGAGACTTTTATGAAGATAATACCCTGCTACCCTTCAATGATTTGCTAGAGCGGTATGACATTCCTAGGGGGGACTTCCTTCTGCACGCTTCCCTAACAACAGCCATTCGTAAGCATTGGCAGATGGGGATGACAGAACCAGCGATTTCCCTGCCTTGCCAATATGTGGTGACCGCGGCTGGGACGGTCAAGGCAGTGACTTGCCTCTATAGGCGACTTACTCAGGAGTTGCGACGCCCTCTAGATAGCCTGCGCCTTAAATGGGAGATAGATCTTGGTGTGCCCATCGAAGAGAAACCATGGGGAGCGATGGTAGAAAGAGCATGGAAGAGTACCAGGAACGCGAGGTTCCAATTAATACACTTCTTTGTCCTCCACCGAGCGTACCTCACTCCTCATAAAATTAACAAATATTTTGGGACCAGAGCGGTTTGCCCGAGATGTAACCTAGACAATGCCGAGTTTTTACACATGTTCTGGATCTGCCCATCACTCCTGGGGTTTTGGAGGGAGATACTGACCAGACTGAATGACATAACGGACCGGGAAATCGAGCTGACTCCGGGGACTTGTTTGTTACACTGGTTCCCTCACACTGCCAGGAACAAGATCACCAGTAAATTTATCGATCTAGGACTAGTATTGGCCAAGCGAGAAATTACCTGTCATAGGAAGGCGAGCACTCCCCCAAGTGTCTTGAGGTGGATGCGGGAGCTTACAAAGTGGGCGGATAGTGAGGGTACCTTTCGGCTCCAAATGGCACACAGAACGGGTAATGACAAGACATTGGAGGCCGCAAAGGCATGTGTGGCGTTGGTGGAGGAGCTCAAGCGCCCGAGTGAGGATGATGACGAACCCCCTGTCAACTGAGTAGGGTAATAAGTGGGGCCTGACATTCTGCCCCAACCAAACTTCCCCCAGGCCTTCTAGCGGGTTGGCGGATAAAATTACCATGCAAGAGTACACTTCCACCCTTTAGCTTGACTCTACTGAGCGGATACTGGGGTGTTAGACTACCTGACAGACGGACTCTGTCTCTCCACAAGAGTTTACATGGGTGAGCGGCATGCCTGGGGGGAGGGATAGGGAGGTGGGTGGGGAAGAGTTGCATGGAGAGGGAGGGGACTGCGAGGGTGGGTGGATTGGTATTGTTATTGCATCTCTTATTGCGTTTCCTGTGGGCCTCATCGGAGTTGGCTTGAAGGATGTGAAATATTTATTGCTGGGACGTGGAATATGATTTATTTGCAGATCCTGGTTGAGTTGATAGATACTGCCACCAATGTTTGCTACTTACGTGGACTGCCCAAAATAGAGGTAAATGAGGCACGCACGGCAAACGCCGACGTATAGGGGTGGATGGTTTACTGTCTGCACGTTGGCATCCAGTGTGCATTTATCAATGTATGCTCACTGTCCCCATACAGTGATTGTTTGAGTTGTAACGTCAACTGAATAAAATTTGTTTACAAAAAAAATAATATGTTTATAAGTGATATTAAGATGAGTGAGGTCTTAGGCCCCCCCACTACTATAGTTAATCAAGCAATTAATAGCGAGGTTATGGGCTTGGAAAAGCATGGCCATCAAAAGTTTTTACTTAAATTTATATCATGGAACATAGCAGGCATCTGCTCTAAATTGAATGATGAGGCCTGGTCAACTTATATCCAAGGTTTTGATATTATTTGCCTACAGGAAACATGGTATACGAAGGACATTGTTCTGAACGGCTATTGTTCTTATACAGTTAATGCAACCCCCTCGTCCTCATGGAGGGCTAAAGGAGGGCTAGCAATGCTAATTTCAGTAAAATATAAGGCCATAAAAGTTACTGTTGTTGGTTTTAGCCCATGGTTTCAATTAGTTGTGATTTCTAATCTGCTACAAGTTAAATTACTAGTAGTGAACTAGTATTACAATATTTTTAATCACAACACCTCCGAGGTTATTGAGGTATTGCAGACAGAAATTAACAAAATCTCAGAGAAATGGCAACCCCTATGTACTCTTTGGTTAGGAGATTTTAATTATTCAACTTGCCCCTACAGCTCTGGCCATGCTTGTGGGATCTTAAACATCGAGGGGCAGCCCCTGACGCATTTTAATCATACTCCCCAGGGAGAGGCTCTAAACTCCATTATTGTTGAGAATGATTTATGCTTTATTAATGATTTAGCTTGCACCTCATCATTACAGTGCCCCACCTTTATTGGTGGGGGCAGGGAGAGCTCTATTGATTTTATGCTTATATCACGAAAGTTCCTACCACTTATTGGTGACTTTGAGGTGGATCCAAATAACGCAATTGATCATAATCCCCTCACAGCATCCCTTAGTTTATTAGCTCAGCCGGGGAACGCCGTTGGCTATAAAGTTTCCTTTAATCACAATAAAGGGGTGAGACGCAAATGGAATAAAATAAACCCTGTTGAGTTTGAAGCAAAAATTGTCAAATCTAATTCTGACTCTATTGTGAAGTGCTTAGCCCTTGATTTGCCCCCAGCAGAGATCATTCAGGAATTTCAACTGATTTGCTCAGATGTAGCAAAAAATCTGACTAAATCAATTACGGTGATGGACCCCCCGGATAAACGATGGTTCAATAAAGAATGTACAAGAGCGCATAAAACCCTTAAATTGGCATTGCACGCATACCCTCAGGAATGGGCTCAAATTAGGCTTGCTCGGAAAGCATATAAAAGTATAGTGAAGCAGAGGAAAGAAGAATTGAGGCACTAAGCCTGGGATGATTTGGAAAGAGCTAGTTCCCTTAAGGATTCGATAAGATTTTGGGAAGTTATAAATCACCCATTATTTAACGAGGAGACGGGCAGGATGGACTCCCTGATCTTGGGGGAGGTCTGGGAAGCCCACTATGCGGCCATCTTTAATCCAAAAGGCCGCCAATATGAGGCCCCAGGTGAGGATTTGCCCCAAGATCTAACCTCTGCTCTTCTCTTAAGCGCGTCAATCTCAGTAGCTGAGGTTGAGGAAACCCTAACCAAAGGAATCAGTATGAAAGCCCCTGGCCCGGATGGAGTCCCATTAGATCTTTTTAAAACCAATTCTAAGCTGTGGGCCCCATTATTAACAAATGTATCCAAGGCAGTGGTGACTGGCCCTATCCCGGCATCTTGGAAGGAGGCTATAGTGGTCCCTGTGTTTAAAAAAGGTAACAGGGGGGCGTGGCCAAGTAAGATGGCTGAGCGGACGTGAGCCGCTTCAGCTCCGGACCCCGACGATTGCCAAGTAGCATTCCTACAGCATGTAAGTGAGCAGCACACTACAAACCTACAGCCAGCAGTGTCCCGGGACTCTCCGACACCCTTTAAAGCGCTTGATCGTTGAGCGCCGTGCCTGATAATCGACTCCGAGTCTGGCACGCCGGAGCACCGAGGCCACCTCCAAAATGGCGTAGGGGCGCGAACTGGGCACCCTGCAGGCTCGTCCGCTTGGAAAGAAGACTGTCGGCGGGATCGCTTTACACCGCGGATGGCGCTGAACCCCCCCCCCCCGATCTTGTGGAGCTGTGGGGTGGCGCTGATGCCACCTACCTCATTCCGTGATTTTGTCGAACGCACAGGTGATGTCCCGGGGATCTGGACTGCCAGCGGTGGAGCTGCAACGGGCCGGAGGAGCTGCGGAGCACATAGTGAGCTGAGCGCGGTAGCGGCAGATAATTTTCTGGCATTTTGCTGCGGACGCCTCATGCGGGTCAGTCTCTTCCCCATTACTGGTTACTGCACGTGGAGGGGCTGGGGGGAGTCGGCCTACGAGTGATCTGCCTGACTCTAAGATGGCGGCAGAATAGCTTGAAGCACCGGAGATCGCCGCCTTTCTCACGCAATGGCCAGGGGATAGACAGTACTCAGGGAAGCAGCTCCACATGAGATAACGGATTCTTTGGGGCCGGGCCGCCTGGGGGCTATTGCCTTCCTGCTAGACCACGCTTCCCCCTGCCTGACTTTAAGATGGCTGCCGGATCCCACCACCCAGCAGAGGTCCGACATAAACACGTGCTGCAATCACACGAGCAGTACCCGGTCCCCTGCGCCCACGTCCTAGAGCAGCCTCAAGGCATCTGATCCCACACCGTGCATGGCATTGCCCTTATGCCTCCCAAGAAGGCGCCAAATACAGTCTCCCGCTACTTTGCAGCATCGGAAAAAGACATTCCTCTATCGGGGACCGACCGCCCGCAAAACATGACACTTACACGGGAAGATCTGCTAGCCACCTTACGCGACTTCAAAGCTGAACTATGCCTAGAAATTAAACAGGACTTGCGGTCCTCCATAGACCAACTCAAGGCTGATCTTACCGAAAAAATGGCGACCCTACGTCAAGATGTGGACGCTGTGGGCACCAGAGTGTTGGAAGTGGAGGAACAGACACAAGACCTAACGGCTCGCACCACCAAACTGCAGGACTCCCAGCAAACCCTCCAGGTCCAGCTCCAGCAAGTCATATTGAAAGCGAAATACCTTGAAAACAGAACCCGACGGGAGAACATACGGATCCGGGATTTAGAGGAGGGCGCGGAGGGCCCTGACTTGGAAGCATTCGTGACGGGCCTATTTGCGGAGCTCCTAGCCCCTCAGCAACTGAAGCTTAAACTGGACCGAGCCCACCGTGTGGGGAACCTGCAGGCTGGGGAGCGCAAACGGCCGCGGGACATCTTGGTCAAGTTGCACTCTTTTAAAACGGAGGCCATCCTGAATGCGGCAAGGAAAAAGGAAGAGACGTCCTTTCAGGGCTACAAATGTGCCCTCTTCCAGGATCTAGCCCCCTCCACCCTGGCGCGTCGTCAAATGCTGAGACCCGTCACCTCCAAGCTGCGAGACGAAAACATCCGGAACAACCCAGGAGGGGCTCCAGACCCTGGCACACGGTTACGAGATCCCGATGACCCACGAACGGACCCTACAGAGAACGTTGCTCTTCATAGACATTCCGGCTTCCAGGATTCCCGGCCTGTACACTCTAACAGGGATCGGCGATGCACCACAAAGCTGAGGCCCCGACTCGACAGGCTGTCCGGTCTGGAGTACATGACACTGTGATCGACTAACGTGGACACTGAGGTTTTTATTTTCCTTACTATTGAGCTGCTCACTGGACTCTATCGAATTGCAACCGGGGGGTGCAGGCCTTGTCCGTGCTACCCACAATTCTTCTATCTTTTTTGGAAGAATTTCGAGCCGCAGACCCATTGGTCTTACGGCTCCCAGTTTTGGGGGGTGTTGGGGACTTTCCTTTGTGGGCGGGGTGGGGTCCTGGTGGTGGCCTATGGGTTTCATTGTTTTTTGGGCTCTTTTATGTTCAACAGCGCGATCAGGGGAGGTACGGTGACGTTTGTGATTTCCAGGGAGGGAGGTCTCATCTTACTAGGGTCGGCCACAACTGTTCACGTAGGGGGGGCATGGTCCATATGGGAAGAGGAGAGGGTCAACCACACCGATGGTCTCAGTAGCATCCTGGAATGTTAAGGGGCTGAACTCCCCCCAGAAACGTCAGAAAATCTGGAAATATCTCACAGACCATAGGTTCGATGTGGTGGCCCTCCAGGAGACCCACCTCAAAAAATCTGAGGACACTAGGCTCCGACACAAAGCGTACCCCTTAATATACAAGTCCTCTGCTGGTACTAAGCACAACGGAGTGGCGTTACTCTTCCATAGCACAACTAAGTTCCAACCTGAAGCTACTAAGTCAGACCGGGAAGGGAGGCTCCTAATGGTCAAGGGGAGGTTGAGGGGCACCCTATGCACATTTATCTCTCTCTATGCTCCCAATTCGGGCCAGTCCACACTCCAATTCTAACGCACTCGACTTGATGGGTGGATTTGCGGAGGGCCCCGTGATCCTACTAGGTGATTTCAATTTGACCTGGCACGAGACATTGGATAGCTCACACTCAAACCGGGCGGCGACCAGTACCTTCTCAAAAGGGGTCAAACAGAAAATACTTACACTAGGCCTATGTGATGCTTGGCGATCACTCTACCCTACCACCAAAGACTACACATACTATTCTCACGTTCACCAGACATATTCCAGGATTCACTATATCTTTATCAGTCAGGCCTTGATAGGGCCGCTGCAAGCGGCGCAGATAATGCCGATTTCAATATCGGATCACAGCCTGGTCACCATCAGTTTGACCTGGAGTGGGCCTAAGTCTGGGACGTCGAGGTGGTACTTCCCAACGGCGATCACACGGGATAAGACCTTGCGTGAGGAACTGAGGGCTTCCATTACCGAATACTTTACACTCAATACTCCGCAGGATACTTCCCCGCAGAATAATTGGGATGCCTTCAAGGCGGTGCTGCGGGGTAAATGCATCCAACTCAACGCAACCCTAAATAAACAAAGGGCGAAGGAACGCGTGGCCCTTGAAAGGGAGTTAGAGGTAGCTGAACAGGCACACAAAGCCACACCCACTCGGGCGCTGCAGCGGCAACTCACTGTGATCCGGGGCAAACTTCGCTCCATCTACACTAATCGAGCGGAGTACACACTTCTGAAGCTGCGCCAAACGTCCTTTGCCCAAGGCGACAAGAGAACGTGAATTCATTGGGGGCATCCTAGATCAGGGAGGCCAACTCATTCACACTGAGGCCACTAAAGCTAACATCTTTGGCGACTTCTACCAAGGTACCATCCCCGATGTGGGCTTACAACAATACCTTGATTCCGTGACGCTCCCTCATGTTTCCCCCATGACCGCGGACTCCCTAGATGCTCCTATCACTTCAGAAGAAGTGAGACAGGCCATCTCAAGACTCAAGTTGCATAAAGCCCCTGGACCTGACGGTCTTACGGCGCAATTTTACAAATGCTATGCAGCCGAGCTCATCCCCTACCTCACCGCGTTATTTAAGGCAATAGTGGAAGACGCCCCGGTATCTGCCTCCATGGCTGAGGCGGTGATATCTGTAATTCCCAAACCCGGGAAGGACCCCCAACTTTGTGCCTCGTATAGACCCATAGCGCTTCTCAATGTCGGCGCAAAGCTCTATTCCGCGATCCTTGCCGCTAGACTGGAGGATTTGATGCCCGATCTAGTCCACCCTGACCAATCCAGTTTTATAAAAGGAAGGCAAACGTATGATAATATCCGACGCACCATACACCTGATTGAGAAAATGTCTAAATTTAAGCTTCCAGCAATTTTGGTGTGTCTTGATGCGGAAAAGGCCTTCGACAGGGTGGACTGGTCGTTCCTCTTCCTCGCCATGCGGAAATTCGGCTTTGGAGACGCATTCCTTAACATGATCAAGGCCAACTACCACCTCCCCAGCTCCCGGGTGATAGTCAACGGGTGTCCGTCACTCCCCTTTGTTCTTAGCAGGGGCACTCGGCAGGGCTGTCCGCTTTCCCCCCTCTTATTTGCCCTCAGTATCGAACCTCTTGCAGCGAAATTCCGGTCCAATGAAGAGATTCGAGGAATCCGCTTCGGCGGTATAGATCACAAGGCGTCTCTCTTTGCCGATGACATCTTGCTCACGCTTACGGAACCGGCCGCCTCACTCCGGGCCGTGCAGGAGGAACTGAGGCACTTTGAACAGGCGGCGGGATTTAAGGTAAATCTGTCCAAATCATCTATACTTAATCTCACGCTCCCTGCCGCTGAGGTGACTAGATTGAAAAGCCAGACGTCCCTACAATGGGCCAAACATTCTCTGCTTTATTTGGGGGTCCATCTTACGCCCAATATTGGAGATCTCAAAAAGGCCAACTCCCCCTCTCTGGTCACACAAATGCAACAAGACTTCAAGAGATGGAAGCCCCTTTACATCTCTTGGCTAGGGCGGATCAATGCTGTTAAAATGTCGGTCCTACCAAAATTCTTATATCTTTTTCAAGCCCTGCCCATTGTACTTGATCGGGAACTATTGCCGCACCTGCGCTCACTAGTCACCAAATTTATCTGGCAAGGGGGGAGGGCTCGTCTTCCTTTTCATGTCCTGAGACGACCAAGGAACAAGGGGGTTTACACTGTACTATCAGGCGGCACAGTTAAGAGTGGTGACGGAATGGTCCGCGCGGGAGTCCGACAAGCATTGGCTCCACATGGACCGGTCGATTGTGGGACGATCTATCTGGGATGTCCTATGGAAGCCAAAAAGGGATCAACCCGCAAACACTTACATCAGCACCCCCACCCGCACCACTCTGACAATCTGGGATCAGGTCACTGGGAGGGAGGGAGGGATGGACCTCATTTCCTTCCCCATTCACTCCTATTCACTTTAACCCGGCATTTCCACCAGCCTTACGTGAGGGACCCTTTGACTGCTGGAGGGAGGGGGATGCTTAAAGCTTTCTGATCTATTCCATAACTACGATGTCCTAACGTTTGACAGTTGTAAAAGAGAATTTATGATCCCCCACAGCGAACACTACCATTACCTCCAGCTTAAACACTGGGTCACACTCCCGCACGTAAGAGAGGCTGCCACTAGAGAGCTAACGGCCATGGAGAGGCTGGCGGTTCATAAGGCAGGTACCATGAGAGGCGCCATTTCCTCACTCTACGATATGCTACTGACTACTCTGCATGCACCCCGGGCATGTTACATGTCTTTCTGGGAACGGGTTCTAGGGTGGGACATTACCGAGGAGGAATGGAAACACGTTTGGGGCGATATCACCAGACACAATAAATCTGTGGCCTTAAGGGAAGCTCATTACAAGACGCTGCTGGATTGGTATCTCTATCCTACTAAACTTCGACGGATCTTCCCTGTCACCTCCGATCTCTGCTGGCGGGGGATGTGGTCTTCAGGGGGACTTTCAACACATCTGGTGGGACTGCCCGGGCATTCGCCCTTTTTGGGAAGAAATCCTCTCACACCTCAAAGATAAGCTGGGTTACCCAATTCCAACCACCATAGAGGGGGCTCTATTGGGCATCAGGGACCCGACATTGGAACACCAAACGAAAGCCGACAAGGCGATCATGTGGACAGGTTTAGGGGTGGCGAAACTCACAATAGCGGCCGCATGGAAAAAGAGGGACACACCGGCAACATCGATGTGGCATGCCCGCTTGTGGAGAATCCTCTCCATGGAGCGCCTGGCGGACATCTTTAGGGATGATTACAAGGCTTTTGAACATAAATGGGGTCCACTAGTCACCTATTTATCCCGAGGCTTGCCCTCTGCAGTCTGTCCGCCCTCCGTGAGGGCTATGCACCTCTTCCAAGTCTAACCTACCCAGAATTGGCCTGTAGTCGGGATAACCCCTGCCTCTTGACTAGATGGGGCCTCGCTTCTGTTACTCTAACCTACAGCGGTGCTTCTGCTTAACATTATTTCATTATGCACCATTACCACCACCAGGGACGGGGAGGGGGGAGGGGTTAGGGGGAGGGGGGAGTTTTTTGTTTTTGAGTTTATGTTCCTGCCTGAGGACCTTCCTCAAGGTTTGTTGTTTCAAATCTGGCATCTTCTACTCTATCTATGGGGAGTTGTAAGGACTTAGGGAGGTATGAAACTGAGTTCCAATTAGCTGAATGTTTTTGCGACCCCGGGGCCTGCACGCCCTACTGTATTCATGCTGTCACTTTGGCTTTTGATGCTCAATAAAAAGAATTTAGACCAAAAAAAAGGTATTAGACGTGACCCCTCCTGTTACAGACCAATCTCCCTCATCGATGCTACAGCGAAGATGCTGGGAAGGGTCGTCCTTCCTCGTCTTGAATCTTGGGCAACAGACACGGGGGCAATTTCAAGATCACAGTACGGGTTTAGGAGGGGGATGGGCACTATTGAACAGTGCCTCAACTTGTCCCTGATTATGGGCAAGTACATGAGGGCCAGGAAAGGTTCAATTCATCTGGCCTTCATGGACATGTCCAGTGCTTTTGACACTGTAAATCAGGACAAGCTGTGGGCCCTGATGGGAAAAATGGGAGTTGAGGAATCCTTAATTTCTCTTCTCCGCAGGCTTCACGCATCTACATCCGTAACTATCAGATATGGCGCTAATGACGAAAAAACAAAGCCTATCGCATCGACAGAGGGCTTACGGCAGGGATGCATCCTAGCACCATTTTTTTTTGTAATATACACTAATGGACTTGATGCCTTCTTAAAGATCTTGACTGTCCTCGCATTGGGGGTTTTCGGGTACCGCTTCTCTCATATGCGGACAATACTGTTTTAATGGCCCTAACAGCTAATGGCCGCCAAAAATCACTCAATGCATTTCCTGATTTTATGATATCACTTGATCTAAAGGTCAATTTTACTAAATCCTATGTCATGGTTTGTGGGCCTAAAACGACTAAAACTAGAAACTTTGCTGTGGGATCGAAGAGGATTGATAAAATGAATAATTTTAATTATCTTGGGAATATTTTTAATAACAAGTTGAATTGGAATCCGCTTGTTACTACATGGAGGCAAAACGTTGGTAAGGTGGTTGAGGGTCTTTTTCGTTTCGCTAGCAAATTGGGACACAAACCGGTGACCGAGATAGTTACACTTTACAAAGCCAAATGCGTACCTGTGGCAACATATGGAGCAGGCGTATCGGGGTATCACAATAGTCATCAGCTGCAAATCATGGAAAACAAATTTATAAAAAGGCTACTGATGACCCCAATCAGTGCCCCCACTAGCGTTTGCCACTATGAGCTGGGGCTTGACTTTGTAGAAGATTGTATAAATATTGCCCCTTTACTCCTATGGGCTAAAATCTGGCTATCGGAAGAGCTGGCGTTCTCTAGAGGGATTATAAAAGATTGTCTTAACCTAGAGGGTGCTCTCACTATCCCTTGGCTCCGCTTTATCAGGGATAGCTTTTATAAGCTAGGCTTGGCACACTATTTTGATTGCCCAACTAGTATAAATGAGAATGCGAAAAAGATCATCAAAGGGTTGCACTCCTCAGGGGTAAACACTCGCCGTTCTCAACCTGAGGTAGCAGGCCCCCTTTGCTTATTCCCCGCCCAGCAGCAATTTTACTTAACGTTCTCCACTAATACCCAGACACGTTTTTATCTAACAAGATTTCATCTTTTTACTTTGCATTTCCTAGTGGCATTTCCAAAGCAAATTGGCTGGGCAGACAATTTAGTGCCCTGCCCTTGTGATAATTTGGTAGCCCAAAGCACACAGCACTTTATGTTATTTTGCACTTTATATAAAGAGCCTAGGAGAAAATGTTTAGTCCTGATTCTAAAAAATATTAGGCCTTGTTCTCATATTGATGGTTTTAACTTTCTGCATTCTCTGGCCACTCGAGATATATGCATTGGGGTCTCTAATTTTATTAAAGTTGCCATGGCTATCAGGAAAAGGTACTAGAAGCTGTAGTTGTATTGGACTAGTTAGATCGATCACCGCACATCTTAAGTGTTTTATCTTCTAAAGTGTGATAAATCCTAAAATGTGTATTTTAAGGCATATATTCTTTTAAATCGATTTTTATTCCTTTTTTAATAATTAAATTGTATAAATTGTCTTTCATGCTGTTTTGTAAATAGGTAATCGCAATTACAAATGGTACTGTTGATCTTGTGCACTTTTATGGTTTTCTTCTGAAACCGAATAAAGTTATTTTGACTGACTGATTATTCAGTTGCAAGAGATGTTGAACAGTTCGCGTATTTTTAAAATTGATAATGACGCAATCCCCATGTTGATCTTTGGGCCTATTTCCCACCCAACTAACCCTGCGGGTCATAAGGATTTCGTTGGCGTGTAAGTAGGCATACTGGCAGTGTCTAGCAAGCCAATGCAAACACTTGTTTTTGAGCTCAAACTGAGATTCCCGCTGACCCTCTTTAGCTTCAGGGACTCCTGCAAGTACAACAACGTATGGGGATGAAGCTGGGGGAAGCTTTATTATTGGCAGGTCGACCCCTACCACACCCCCCTGATTCTGGGGCCCCGTTTTGGTCGCAAGGTTAGTCAGAGTACCCCTTGCTTGGGTCCAGTGTCTGGGTTATTGGTTGCCAGAGCCAAAATAGCAGGTACCTCCTCACAGGATGCTTTAGGCCTGTCCATGGTCTCTGCGATGCCCGGAAGTTTAGGGCCAGCCGGATCAGTTCCGCTTGCTCTATCTAGTGCATGATTTACAAGGGATTTCCCGTCATTGTTGGCACATTGTGGACCAGTTTGTCAAGTTGAGCTAATACAGGAGCAAGCTCATCTCTCACAATGTTCCTGATCTGCCCTTGCAGAGCCTCCATCAGGGAGTCCACCCATGGTGGGAAAGACGTATCCAATTGCGAGCTTTGGTCATTGTTTCCCATCTAAGTTGTCTTCATTTATCTGGCGTTTGAAGACTGAGCTGGCCAAACTAATATTTTCATGTAGCACAGAGGTATCTATTCGGTGTAAATGAGCCGACTAAGCTGGATGTCCTGAGGTATTCAGGTTGCATTCACATCTCAGATGCAATGGGTGCTCAACCCACTGAACTGCTTTAAAAAGAAAGAAACTATCACTTTCCACTGCCCTTGAAAGAATTAGTTTATTGAGAAACTGAGAGATTTCCTTAGAGGCCAGTGTTTTTAAATCACAATAGGGCAGGGTAGTTGCCTAAACCCTGTAATGCATGCCGGTTATGTGACTGATTGTGCCCAAAATGCATCCTAAAGGACTATTTATGGGAAAATCAAAGGACTTTCAAAATGGCCTTTGCTCACATGAAAGGTATTACTAACATGTGACTGAATTATTCAATCCTAAAAAACCATGAAAAGATTATCTTATAAAGAAACCAGGAGATATTCCTCTCAACTACCGAAGAAGGGAGGTGATGTCAAATATAAGGAAGGGATAAGCAGGGTTGGAAAGGTGGTGAGAAAATGCTGTAATGAGAGCACTGGGGTCTGAAATCCTTCAGAGCAGAGCCAGTTTCCAATACATTTCTTTCATACCACTAAATGCCATGTCTTTGGAAAATGTATCATATTTAAGAATCAATGGAAAGAACGAAGATT
Source organism: Calotriton arnoldi (assembly GCA_963921515.1). Lineage (NCBI taxonomy): Eukaryota > Metazoa > Chordata > Amphibia > Caudata > Salamandridae > Calotriton > Calotriton arnoldi. The sequence continues at coordinate 181,621 of CAWUFW010016735.1, forward strand.
TGTAAAGCACGAATGGCGACCTTTGAAGGTATCCTGGCACTGTGAAGCACATGGCTTCTGAGGAAGGCATCCTGGCACTGTGAAGCACATGGCTTCTGAGGAAGGCATCCTGGCACTGTGAAGCACAATGGCTTCTGAGGAAGGCATCCTGGCACTGTGAAGCACATGGCTTCTGGGGAAGGCATCCTGGCACTGTGAAGCACATGGCTTCTGAGGAAGGCATCCTAGAAAGGTAAAGAAGAACATTTTAGTTTTAAGATGTATCTTTACAAGGTCATTTCCTCTGCTAGTGGAGGTTATGAATATAGATGTATATGTGCCTTTTTTCCTCTTGTAGGACATATTACATGATTATTCATTAATAGTAGAGTAATAGTCATTTTTCAGGTGATGTATTTTCTGTTTCACCACTGGATGTTGCAATCTAGCTATTTCATACCACAGTGGCAGTATGATATCTGTGTTTAAAAAGATATATAACACACTGTATTTTGGATGTGAGCCAGGTCTTTCCCTTGCTATCTTTGAAGGTAGACTCCATATCGGTCTGTTACTGAATTTATACTTGGAGATAAAAGCCTTTTCTGGGACTCCTATCAAACATGTCCTTATGACGGACTGCTCTTTAACCTTATACTTAGAATATTTTTCATGATTTCCTCTTGCCTTTAAAACTGAGCGGAACATATGATAATTTGCACTTTGACTCATTATTTGCCTTGTGCTAGACCACATTTGGCTCTGGCTATTAACTAGAATAGGGATCAGCTTCTATTGCCTATACTAATTCCTATTTCTTTGCATTTCGGTACTTTGAATTTAATTGACTAACCATTTGTCTTTTTGCTCTCTGTTATTAATAACTGTTTAATTGTAAATACACCTTCATGGTTTGTACTTAAAACTTATCCTCTGTGGCTTTTCCGGTGTGGAATTTCCTATGTGAGTTCTTTGGGTTTTCGTGTATTTCATATTTTATGCCTATGGCCCTTGTCCTCTGGGACTCACAGGAGGCCTGATCCATCCAGTTGGCTCCTTTAATGATAAAAAGCACCAACATTGCTATGCCTAAAGAACTGGAATGAGATAACAAGGAAGGAAACTAGTGCATTGCAGGGACTAGTGGCAAAATGAAGAGACTTTTAAAAACAATTATTTTTGCTAGGAGGAAACCAATATAAGTCTGCCAGATGATAGTGTTCCGAAGCCCAGCGAGAAGGGCCAAAGAACAATTTCGTAGCAGTATTGCGGATGAATTGTAGAAGCACCCACACTTGAGAAGAATTAAATACATGGATTTCCCATACTCAAGGTAGTGACGTGAACAATGGGTTTGGGGCTGGAAATAAGTAGAAGGAGGAAGATCTTCCTCACCATTCTCTTGGAGATAAAACAGGTGGATCATCAGCTTGCCATCTATGAGCTCCATACTGTAGTTTAGAAAATGGGTGGTGAGACCAATAATTCTGGCCATCAGGTGTCCGACCAAGGAGAAGCCACTCCACCCAAAATGAGAATCAAATTTTTGTCTTTGTTGGACTTAAAGGAATTGAGGCTCATCCAGTTAGCTGCAGTAGACAGCCAATCATAGAGTTGAATGAGAGTGGCATAAGCATCAATATCCAGTCTTCAGAGGCTGAGTATAGTCAGCATAAATAAATTTGTTGATTCTGAAAGAGCAAATAAGAGCAGCAAGTGGCAGAGTGTACATAATAACAGACAGTGGGCTCAGATCAGGCACCTGAAGCACTCCACAAACTAGAGGCTTGTTACTAGAAAGGGAGGAGTAGACAGAAAGGAAGGCAGCCCAGCTATGGCACTGCCCCTTACACAAATCCCAGGAAGGTGGTCGAAGAGAATAGGATGAGAGTCATTGTCACAGGCAGGGAAAGATCCAACAAGATCAAAGCTGCTGTCCCCTTCATCAAGAGACAGTCTGGTATTGTCAAGGGTAATTGTAATCAGAGACGCATGCTAGATCAGGGCTGGAAACCGACCTAGAGCAGAATTAAGTATGTTATGCTACTCGATAAAAGTTTAAATTTAGAGTGGATGGAGCTCTCAATGATTTCAGAGGGGAGAAAAAGCATATAGATATGGTGGTAATTGGCTAGGGTGTAATAACAGTAAAGAAGGTGTGTTACTATTGCCAAATTCAATAATGCTTATCATTTCAGCTTCAGAAGGTCTAAGACTAAGTTGTTGATTTTTGTCCTATATGAAGGCAAGAATCCAATCTTTTGTCCTGAAAGGTCATGACCATGTAAGGGGATAGACGTGGCATGGGACATTGTTGGGATGGGCCAGACCATTCATAGCAACTTCACTGACAGTAGCGTTACTATGCAGGTTATACATCTCTCATCAAAGACCTGGACAGCAGAGCTATTTTGCGGGTGACATGTTAAACCGCTTTCAGTGATTTACAAGAAAGTGAGCCTTCAAAGATGTCCAGTGTCTGTGAAAGAATAGTGCATTAGTGCAGTTTTTGTCTTACCTCTCCAAGGTTCTGCAAAAAAGTAAAGGTTGAACACTGCATTTACCCTATATGTAAAATGGTTGGAAGGCAACTGGGCTCAGATATTGCTCTGTGAAACCAAAAATATATTTTTTCCACATCTATTTAAGACATAGCAGAATATAAAATATAGCCTGAAAATCGCAAAAATAAATTGTGATAAAGACGATCTGTCAAACAAGCACCACAAAAAAGAACTGTCTTTAGGAGGGGAAAATCTTATTCCAGTGATGGAGCATTTCTTAGTACAAAATGAACAGAAAAAGATAGAAAGTGCCACTTTACCTAGTGAGATTAACGCATGATGAATTTCTTTCATCACATTCCGGTAAAGGTCCTGCTGCCATTCATGCAAAAGCTTCCAATCATCAGCAGAGAAATAAGCAGAAACATCGAAGAATGCAACCTGTGATTCAAACAGCAGATTTGACATAAGCAACGTTGCAACTTAAACAGGAGCGGCTTGCATCAGGGAAAAGAGGCGGGGCTGGGGGTTCGGGTTTTTTTGATGGGGGTGACAGAGAAAGATGAAAAAAGAAAAAATAACTTACCTGTCGCCCTCCAGTGTCGTGCTCTTCTGACTCTACTGCAGGCAGGCACAGGCTCCCAGACTGCCCTGCGGCCAGTCCTGGAGCTGCTCTCATGCATGAGAGCAGCTTCAGGATTGGACTGAGCACTGTGAATTTGCACTCTTAAACAGACTGGCAGCCTGTGCCTGCTCTCTCCAACCCAGCAACACAGCTCGGGTTGGGGAGAGCTTCAGAGCGCATGACGGTTTGGCCGGCCTAAGACGGTATCCAAACCGCCATGCGCACTGAAGGCAGTGCCCACCACACCCTCTTCAGTACTGTTACCCCCCTGGCCCCGCCCCCAAGACTTGGCACACAAAGAAAAAAAAAAAACAATAATAAAAAGGGTTTTAACCCCGTTTTATTTTTGTTTTGTTTTACATGTTTTTGAAGGTGCTGGCAAGGAGGGGGGCGACGCTCCTCCGCAATTGCGGGAGATCCCCCACTGAACTTAAATGGTCCGAGTATTAGATCTAATGCCGATTCCCGATTTCATTCCTTGCACATTCACATTTTGAACAGAAATGTCAATATCTGAGTGATCATAAGACCTGATCCAAAGCCAACAGGGGTGTGAGTGCTTTGGCTGGATTACTTACAGTTAATCTTCATTATTTTGATTATTCATCCCAGTACATGCTAACCTTTCTGTAGCATTCCTAACACCTAAACTCAGAACTTTTTCACTTATTCTCTGGCAGACTCGCCTGCCAATGTGAATGGATAAGGAGCATTGCTGCTTCATACTTGGGCTGGCTAATAACACAAATCCTTTGGTAACCTTTTGTATCTCAATGGTCACAGACCAAACAAGCATTAATACAAGCATTGGAAAGCCAATAGGTGTCTCCTTTGGGACCGGCAGGCTTTGCTAATGCTTTTTGGTGACACTGAAAAGCATTGGTAAAAATCAATGCTTTTTGTTGTTGCTGTTTAGCATAGGCAAAAAAACAGGGCACAATGATGCAGACACTGCTGATGATCGAGTCATTCTGTAAATGTGTGCGTCTTCATGCTGGTGTGTGCTTACAAAACGAAGAGGGCGCCCATTCTTTTATTTTTTATTGACATGTCTAAGATGGTGGGCACCACTTTGGTCGGTCTATAACAAAATAAAAGAATTTGTAAGTGTGCCAAAGCGCTTTTGCAGCGGGACGGCAGCAATTTGCTGCCTGGCACTCCAAAAAATAAAATAAAAAAAAGAACAGCGGAGGTGGGGTGGTAATGAAGGAGTGGGTTAGGGAAAGCAATGGGGGTTGGCGGGGCACGAAGAAGAGAGCAACAATTGGTGCAGAGGAGAAGCACATGAGGGAGACAGCTATATGGAGAGCAGTGAGAGAGAAGCATACGAGCAAGAGAGAGCACACTGAGCTAGATGGGGAGAAAAGTATGAGGATGTTACATTGAGTGCATGGGGAGAGCACAGGTGAGAGCACACACGGGAGACAGCTGGAAAACACATGCACTCCTATGTAGTGCTAAAGCAAAAAGAAAAAAATCATTCCATAAACGTGAGCAGTGGAAGGACACAAATAAAGAGCATATGCTCCAGGGAGAGACAAACACTAGATGGACAAGGCAAGCCATTGAATAAGAAGCAAGCAAATGAGAGTGACAATAAATCCAACCAATAGAAAGCAAAGGGCAGGCTTTAGGCCCACTGGTAAATTCTTGTTAAGCTGACTTTTGCAACCAGACAGCTTGCATTGTCTGGTAGGCTCTGCCTGAAAATCAATAACCACTGAATTAACCGCTAACACTGGTTTCTAGAATAGCTTGTTACTTGTCCTAAAATGCTTCAACGCCTCTTCAAGGATTGTAAGCACTATGTAAATGCGAATACAATACAATACCAAAACCTAAAATCTTAGGTTTCTTTTTAGGGATATAAAACCTTGTGTTGGCTGATTCAGTACTTTCAGATTATAGGCATATATAGGGGAATAAAAATAATCTAGTCCTTATTTGCACTTATTTGAAAAGTCGTGTTACAAAATATAGCCATAAATGCATTGAAATTGCTTTTTATTATGTATAGCGCTTACTAACCCTGACCAAGCGTCTATAATAAATAGTAACAAAAAAGTCACTACTTCTCATTTCAGTGAAAGAAGGAACTTAATGAGAATGTTATTTTCTCATCCCTGCAGAGTCCGCTCCTCTTTTTCAACCCTGCCCATATTCTACCTTAATAGAGAAGACTGTTTTTTGTCAAATTAATCAGGTTTATTGGATTGCTTTTCTGTCGCCCCTCATCTCCTCCCCTGTCCCTTCCTTCCCAGCTCATTTCAAGATGCGAGGGGGAGGAGGAAGAAAGAGGCAGGGATGTGTGGGAAAGCCCATGCCCAAGTGATCTTTTCCCCTCTTTCTTCCTTTTCTTTTTTTGCCTCCCGTCTCCCATCTCTGTTCCCATTTCCCCTGCTGTTTCTCCCTCCTCATACTCATCTTCCTCCAAACAAAGCACACTGCATGTGGCACAGCGCCTTTAAATGCATTTCTCCTCCTCGCCGCTATCGACTGGAAATATTTTTTTTAACCCAAAAGCAAAAGACCCGGAGTGCTCCCCCCCTCCCCCACCACCTTGTTTTGTGTAACCTAGAGGACAAAAAAAGCTACAAAAAGGGGAAAGGATAGGGAAGGAAGGAAGCAGGGAGCCTGGAGCAGGAGGAAGGAGGCTTGGGGGTCAGTGCCATAAAGGTCCCAGCATAGCAAACATGGCTGCTAACGTGTATAGGATCGGAGGTAAGAGGCCCGGCAAATACACCAGATCTTGCCTTATTAGCTTGTGCTTTACAGTAATGTAGAATTTTTACGTTCCAGACACAATCTCGCCAACCTGTGCCCTTGTGGATTTTATGCAGAATAACCGAGGGTTTTCCCAGCACCAATATCTGTATTAACAGGAAAAGGCGGCTTCAGTTATTTTCTACTTGATGGGTAAAAATGTTTGTTTCGTGAATTTTATGAGCATGCATGCATCTGTAAAGTTGAGGGGGAGCGGCATTATTCCTCTTAATGATTTGTGCAATGCGGTTGGAAGATGTTTTTTTTAAAAATATCGACATGCATGGGGATGGGACTCACTTTGTGAGGGTTTCTGGACACTGTGCATGTTTTTCCCCCTAAAAATAAGAATTTTACAGCACTCCGCTGACAAGGGGAAGTGTTTAGGATCACAGGTGAGAAAGGATCCTGGGAAAAATCGATAGACTATAGGAGGAAGCGTGGTGTTTGATGCTGGTTTTCAAAGACTCTCTCACACCAGCCCTCACCCCCCTAAAAGAGCCATGCTTAAAGATGTAGCGCGGCATGCCGTGCTGATCCTTTTGCAAACACAGAACAAGAAGTTAAAAAAAGACACACAAAATGCTAACCAGTGGAAGGATATTGTATTTGGTCGCTGCGCTCAGGGATGGATAAATACGAAAGGAGTCATGACAAATACATGCTATAAACAAATTGAAAGAAAGATTACGAGAGTGACAATCAATCAATCAGGGGTTTGTTAAAGCGCGACTACTCACCCGTAAGGGTCTCAAGGCGCTAGGGGTGGGGGGGTGCAGGTTCCATCCATCAAGGAGGGGGTCTGTCAAAGAGCCAGGTTTTGAGGTTTCTTGCGAAGATGGGGAGCGATGTTGTCTGTCTGAGGTGGAGCGGAAGGGCGTTCCATGCTTTGGCCGCGAGGAAGGAGAAGGAGCGGCCTCCCGATCTGGTCTTTCTGGTGCGGGGGACCACGGCGTAGGAGAGCTGGGCTGATCGTAGGGTCCTTTGGGGTGCGTGGAATTTGAGTCAGCTGTTCAGGTATGCTGGTCCGGTGCCGTGGAGGGCCTTGTGTGCGTGGGTGAGCATCTTGAAGGTGATTCTCGCCTCGACAGGGAGCCAGTGGAGTGTGCGCAGGTGCTGGGAGATGTGGCAGTGTTTTGGCAGGTTGAGGACCAGTCTTGCGGCGGCGTTCTGGATGTTCTGTAGCTTGCGGGTGAGGTTTTTGTTTATTCCGGCGTAGAGTGCGTTGCCGTAGTCGAGTCTGCTGGTGACCAGGGCGTGAGTGACGGTCTTTCGGTGTTCGAGGGGGATCCATTTGAAGGTCTTACGAAGGAGGTGGAGCGTGTGGAAGCAGGAAGACGAGACAGAGTTGATCTGGCGGTCCATTTTGAGCTTGAGTCCAGGATGATTCCCAGGTTGCGTGCGTGGTCCGTGGGGGTTGGCGGGTTTCCAAGGGCGGGGGGCCACCAGGTGTCGCTCCAGGCATCGGGGTTTGGGCCCATGATGAGTACTTCTGTTATGTTGGTGTTTAGTTGTAGGAAGCTGTTTTTCATCCATTTGGCGACGGCTTCCATGCCTTCTCGAAAGTTGCGTCTGGCGGTGTTGGGCTCGTTGGATAGGGAGAGGATGAGCTGGGTGTCGTCTGCGTATGACACGATGTTGAGTCCGTAGGTTCTGACGATGGGGGCGAGTGGAGCCATGTAGACGTTGAAGAGCGTCGGGCTGAGGGAGGAGCCCTGGGGGACTCCGCAGTTGGTAGGTGTGGGGTCCGAGAGGAAAGGGGGAGTCTGACCCGCTGCGTCCTGCCGGAGAGGAAGGAGCGGATCCAGTCGAGGGCCTTGTCCTGGATTCCTGCGTCGTAGAGTTTGCGTATTAGGGTGCGGTGGGAGACTGTGTCGAACGCCGCTGATAGGTCGAGGAGGATGAGGGCTACTGTTTCTCCTTTGTCCAGTAGGGTGCGGATGTCGTCTGTTGCGGCGAGGAGGGCGGTTTCCGTACTGTGGTTTTTTCTGAAGCCGGATTGGGAGGAGTCGAGGATGTTGTGTTCTTCAATGAATGTGGCGAGTTGGCTGTTGATGGCTTTCTCGATGACTTTCGCTGGGAACGGGAGCAGGGGGATGGGTCTGTAGTTTTTGAGGTCGGTGGGGTCCGCTGAGGGTTTCTTTAGGAGGGGGTTGACCTCGGCGTGTTTCCAGTCGTCGGGGAACGAGGAGGTCGCCAGGGAGCGGTTGATGGTGTGGCGGAGCATGGGTGCGATGGTGTCGGCGGCTCTGTTGAAGATGTGGTGGGGGCAGGGGTCCGTGGGGGCCCCTGAGTGGATTGACTTCAGTGTGTCTTCGGTGGTGAGGGCTGTCCAGTCGTCAATCGCTGGTTTCCGGGTGTCGGGGGTGGTTGGTGAGAGTTCAGTGTGTTGGTTGTCTTCGTCGAAGTTGTCGTAGATGCTCTTGATTTTGTGGTGGAAAAAGGTGCTGAGTTTGTCGCAGAGGTCTTGTGAGGGAGGGATGTCGATAGACTCGCTAGTGGGTTGGGCGAACTCCTTGATGATGCTGAAGAGTTCCTTGCTGTTGTGCGCGTGGGTGGAGATTCTGTCTTCAATCGCTTTTTTCCTCGTTTCTCTGATGAGTTGATGGTGGGCGTTGGTGGCGGCTCTGAAGTTGTCGTGGGCTTCTGTGGATTTGGTGCTTCTGGACTCTCGAAGTTCGGTGGTAAACCATCTGGCTTTCTTGGCGCGGGTATTGTTTTTTTTTTCTTGAGGGGGGCTATGGTGTTGGTGCTGTCCGAGATCCATCTATGCAGGGTTTGGGCTGCGGTGTTGGGGTCGTCGTTTTCCGCGATGGTTGGGGTGGAGTTGTTGAGTGAGGAGGTGAGCTGGTCGTCAGTGATTTTGGTCCAGTTTCTTCGTGGAAGCAGGTGCTGGTGTCTGTGGATGGTGGGTGTTCTGAAGGTGAAGTGGACGCAACGATGGTCGGTCCATGGGAGTTCGGTGGTGTGGCTGAAGGTGATGGAGTTTCCTGTAGTGAAGAGGGGGTCATGGGTGTGTCCTGCTGAGTGCGTGGGCTCGGTCACGATCTGGCGCAGTCCAATGTTGTGGAGGTTGTCCAGGAGGGATGTGGTGTTGGGGTCCAGTTGGTTGTCGAGGTGGAAGTTGAGGTCTCCCAGCAGGGTGTAGTTGGTGGATGCGATGGCCTGCGGGGAGATAATGTCCGTGATGGAGTTGGCGAAGGGTCCGCGGGGTCCAGGGGTCGGTAGATGAGGGTTCCTCGGAGGGTGGCGGTGGGGCTGGCCAGTATCTTGAAGTGAAGGTGTTCCATCAGTTCTGTGGGCTTGTCAGGGAGTGTGCTCAGGCGGAGGCTGGATTTGTGGACGATGGCGATTCCTCCTCCTGGGCGGGTGGAGCGGTCCTTCCTGGAGATCTTGTATCCTTGGGGGATGGCGATGGCGATGTCCGGTCCCGAGGTGGTGTTGGTCCAGGTTTCGGTGAAGAACGCTACGTCCGGGATGGTGCTGTCGAGGAGGTCCCAGATTTCTGTGGCGTGTTTGTGGAGGGATCGGACGTTGAGGAGGATGCATTGCAGGGTCCTCGGTTCAGTTGTGTTCTTGTGGGCAGGTTGTGCTGGATCCGTGTTCTTGGCGGTGCTGCAGGTGTGCCGGCAGCGGTGACAGCTGAAGGGTCCGTGGGAGTCGGCTGGTGATGGTAGCTTGCAGTTGTTGTTGCGGCCTGGGTTGAGTGCGTGGAGTGCTGCTGGGTCGTAGCGTTGGCGGGGCGGAGGTCCAGGGTTCCTGGTGCTGGTCGCGGTCGGGGACGGGCGCAGACGGGCTTGCCTTTGACGCGCCTTCGGCGCGCCAGCGGCCGCGCAGTGGCCGCCATTAAGTAGGGGTCGGGGAGGGCTGGACAGCTGGGAGGCGGGAGGGGAGCTGGATTGGGCCGGTCGCGCTGGGGGGGAGGGGCCGCGGGGGCAGCAGCGGCGGGGAAAGGTAAAGGGAGGAAATAAGGGATAAAGAAAAAAAGGGAAAATAGGCAGAAATAAGGCACAAAAGAGCAGAGATGCAGAAAAGTGCAGAAAGGTGAAAGATAGAAAAGGGTAGAAAAACGAGTGAAAACAAGTGAAAGGGCAGAGCGAGAGGAAGGGAAAATGAGCAGAAATAAGGCACAAAAGAGCAGAGATGCAGAAAAGTGCAGAAAGGTGAAAGATAGAAAAGGGTAGAAAAACGAGTGAAAGAGCAGAGTGAGAGGAAGGAGACAGAGGTCCACTGGACCACCAGGGATGAGGCGCAGGGAAACCTGCGGGTGGAGGAGGGCCTCGATCACCAACACTCGAGAGTGCAGGGGCAGCGGCAGGCCTCACTTAATGGTGGAGCTGCGAGGGTGGGAGAGCAATTTCACTGACAATGAGTCAGTGGTCTTGCTCACCTGTCCCCGCAGTGGCCGCCATTAAGTAGGGGTCGGGGAGGGCTGGACAGCTGGGAGGCGGGAGAGGAGCTGGATTGGGCCGGTCGCGCTGGGGAGGAGGGGCCGCGGGGGCAGCAGCGGCGGGGAAAGGTAAAGGGAGGAAATAAGGGATAAAGAAAAAAGGGAAAATAGGCAGAAATAAGGCACAAAAGAGCAGAGATGCAGAAAAGTGCAGAAAGGTGAAAGATAAAAGAGGGTAGAAAAACGAGTGAAAACAAGTGAAAGAGCAGAGCGAGAGGAAGGGAAAATGAGCAGAAATAAGGCACAAAAGAGCAGAGATGCAGAAAAGTGCAGAAAGGTGAAAGATAGAAAAGGGTAGAAAAACGAGTGAAAGAGCAGAGTGAGAGGAAGGAGACAGAGGTCCACTGGACCACCAGGGATGAGGCGCAGGGAAACCTGCGGGTGGAGGACGGCCTCGATCACCAACACTCGAGAGTGCAGGGGCAGGGCTCACTTAATGGTGGAGCTGCGAGGGTGGGAGAGCAATTTCACTGACAATAAGTCAGTGGTCTTGCTCGCCTGTCCCCGCAGTGGCCGCCATTAAGTAGGGGTCGGGAGGGCTGGACAGCTGGGAGGCGGGAGGGGAGCTGGATTGGGCCGGTCGCGCTGGGGGGAGGGGCCGCGGGAGCAGCAGCGGCGGGGAAAGGTAAAGGGAGGAAATAAGGGATAAAGAAAAAAAGGGAAAATAGGCAGAAATAAGGCACAAAAGAGCAGAGATGCAGAAAAGTGCAGAAAGGTGAAAGATAGAAAAGGGTAGAAAAACGAGTGAAAACAAGTGAAAGGGCAGAGCGAGATGGTACCAGTTAATCGCAAGCCTATGGGCGGACTTAAAGCCAATGAGAGAATACAGCATGTGTCGATAGACAGCACGTGCGCGCTGCCGAGGCTCGACCTAAAAACTAGAGCAGACCTAGCTTTTATAAAACAAAGAAGTGATTTTTCGTTGATTGGTGGTTTTGAATGTCTGCTTCTGGGGTTGGTGAGCAGGTGAATGTGAAAATTAATTGGTGGGTAGATGAACGGATGGATGACTGAATATGACAAATGGGTGAGTGATTGGGTGCATGGATGGTTACATGAATCAAGTCATGGACATATGAGTACATCAATGGACGGGGCAGTTACACGTTGTTTTCTTTGTATTTCCTCCTGCACATTCAAAGTGAAGTGTCTTTTGCTCGGTCGTAGCACTGACGTCACATGCCATATGTCCGAGCTCTCCGTGAGGTGTAAGCTGTCGGTGGCCAGTCGGATCCGATCTCAGCAGCAAGGTCTTTCCCTCCAGTTACCGGCTGCTGGCTGACCCGTGTAGTGACGACCCCCCAAAGGGCCACGGCCACAAAAGACTGCAGTGGCAAGACTCAGCAAAGTGACGGGATGCTGTGGGATGAGCGGGGTGCAGGTGAGGCTCAGAGCCGTGGGCTCACTCTGAGCGTGTGCAGAGGCGGGCGGCATTAGGTCAGTGTGGCTTGCTCCCATGGAGGGCCCGCTACCGCAACCCCCCCAGGCCTTGAAAGCAACGAGTGCAGCAAAAAAAAACGAGCCACTGACCCAGGTGCCCTGAGTCCCAGTGGTCTGGACCTGGGCGATGCCTGGTTTTTGCGGTGTGCTTCTGCCCTACCGCATACCACAACTCTGAGCCATTCTGAGCTGCAGCATGGTACGGAGGCAGGGGGTACTGCTAGGCTGGCTGGGGGCAGTGAGGGTCTTGTCTGCCACCCTATTTGACAGGCACCTCGGCCAGCCCATCTTATCTCTGCAGTACACTGGTGCAGCACGCTGGCCACAAGAGCCACAAGAGCCTCCAACTGCCTCCAAACTGCCTCTAATTGCATCCAATCACCTGGGTCTCTATTCTAGAGTAGAGGAATACCTACGAACAGCACCTCGACAGGCTGCATCAGCAGGAAACTGGAGTTTGGCACCTGCATCCTGCGCATTAACCTTTACAATTCCTGGGAGATGAAGGAGGCAAGCTGGCGTGAACTCATAGGACATTCGAACCAGGAAACAGAAAGGATGAAGATAAGATTGGAGCGTAACACGCCATCTAGCGGTACAAAATTGTATCTATGAGGAGTTATGAGATAACAACAGGAGCCAAAACTGGGTGGATGACAACATAGGGATATTGATTAAGCCCCGATGAAGTCTCAACGGGACGAAACGTCTTGGCTGGGCCGAATGGATTGCTTCTGTCAAATTGGCATTTTTTGGAAAAAAATTGGATTCAAAGCAACTCGCAAGACTCCTGAATACTTTTATTCATCACATCATGACTACTTGATCTATTGCTAGAGAACAGTTTAACCATCTGTTGATTTTGGAACAGATAATCCTGTATAGAATTTAACACTCCTTTTCATTTGTTATTTCTTGACCTTGTGTTGGGGTGGCCTCTTGTCAATGGGGTCACAAAAGTAGAGCGTTGGAGGAAACAGAATTTGTATTAATTAGTGCCAGTGCGCCGTTTGGAGCCCACATTTGACTAAGCCGGCAAGGGTGCCTTTTTAGTTTAAAAGAGGTGAGGAGGACAAAAGTGCAGCACGCATGCGTCGTGCCAGATGGCTGCAGCGGGCAGAGGTGGTCTAGGCGCAGGCGCTGCTTGTACGTTGCAGCATTCCCCGCCCTCCATCCCTCCCCCTCTCGAACTGCAACTCCACTAGTCCCTGGGACCTGTACAGAGACCCATAAACAGCCTTATCAGCGCTCCTGCAACTAGATTCTGAACAATGAGATCTGTCAAACTGAGAGAGCAAACCCTTGCGTATAAAAAGAGCAAGAAACACCACAATATCAGCCCCACAATCTCTGAGTCACCAGATAACAGACAATGGGGCCCAAGGATCAAAACAGGAAAGTTCTCATAAGCACTGATGGGGAGACCTCAAAGACAGGGCCCGGCACCCACCAACCAAACATTTACACAAATTTGCATTCCTAAAGGACCCTGGAATCATCCATTATTCCAGTAATTAGGAGATTAAGGACCTCCTAACCCCCCTACAACCAGAGGCCTATGTTCACTGCCTGGAGACATTTCCACCTTCCATTACTGTCCTAACAGAGGACTCCAAATCTATAGGAATGAAGGCAGCAACCCCAAACGCCAATAGCGGGTTGATGGACAATGATAATTACACTGTGGAAGGAGTGAAAAGAGTAAGCGAGGCAGAGCCTACCAAGGCAGACATCTCTTTGAGTCCCGAAAATGCCTGAATTTGCACATGGAGAGAGCCCTGTATTTGACCGGGCCCAAGCCTCTCTCCTCAGCTTAAGAGATGACTCAGGTGAGCCAGACAGTACACCTCCTGAGTCAGACTCGCTCTAGTCAGTTGCCCATAGCTATCCAATATCATCACCAGGGAATGGCCAGCTGGAGATTGACGCGGCCTGCACAGAAACCAATACCCATCTACATGTGTTCCTGGTTATGCAGCAGCAATCATAGAACCCCTAAAGGCTAAGACCACTCGTAAAACTCCCACACTCCAGGCAAAGCAAGAACTCTGAGGCACAGACTGCGATATTTCATACCTTGCAAATCAGGAGTGGGAGGAGCTAGTAGCATCCTACACACACAATTCCTTCTCAGGCGCCAGCCACCCAGTCCCCAAAAATAAAACCACAAATGGGAAGGAACAACAAACAGACTCTATCTGGACATCTCTTCTCAACACCAAGTAGTTCTCTGTGACAGCTTTACAATAGCAATCAGATAAAATGGATATGCAGCTATCAGCCCTTCCTTCTTAAGCAGTATAAATGTCTGGAATTGATGAGAAGCTCGCAAAACTGAATGGCCTATTTAAATGAGAGCAGTTCGATTCACAAGTAGTACAAGCAGACTGCACTTGCATACCAATTTTCGAAAAATTATCTACGCTTCCTACTATGCTGGGAAATGTAATAACGGGCCTGAAACAAAACAATAACCTGAGAAAAGCTGCCCATCTTGACCATTCAACCTCACAACCTGGGGCAAATGGTCCAGAACTACTCCAAGTAGTGAACCAGGATAAGGATGACAGGGCAAGCAGGACTCAATACTCAAACAATTCTCTTGCACTCCAAAACCAGTGCAAAACCTAACCTCCTCTCCTCCGTCTCAGCAAGTGGACTGCAAACCTGAGCTGAACAATGCTCAAGCCCACCGAAAACAAAGAAGGAAAGGCAGAAATAGGAAGAATGAGATTGCTGGTTATTTCCAGATGGTAACTACCACTAGGGCGCCAATAGACCTCAAACAGAGCCTTCATCACACTTCCCAAACCCCCCACACAACAGCCCAGTAATCATGATAGAAGAGATCTCCACAGTGGCTTTGGAAGCAGTCCCTGGGAACATCAGAGTGGCTCAGGATAATTCCAACAGCAGAGCAATTACACCAAGCCATAATGAGATAACCCTCTTGGGAGCTACATCAAGCCCATCACTGCCATGCAAACAAATCACAAACTCGGACCAACACAACCTGGCTGTGAACCGACCAATAAAGGGAAAAACAACTGTGCCCAACAGACAAAATTTCACGGCAGCAGCAACACTTTCAGCCACGAAGCAACTGGCCATCACAACTGGAATAACCAAAGAACCTAATTCCACAATAACATGCGTGGATCTTCAGCCTAGCTACGCCATAGTTAGAGGCCAGCAGGACACCACCTTCTGCCAAGCCCCCAACTTCAGTGAACCCCTGTAATTACAAAGACACCAATGCAACACTTTGCAGTCCAACGGTGAGCCAGCTAATGAACAATCAGACACTGATACTATAATATTCCTGCCAAAATACATATCTAGGGGGAGAGGAGACATTCTTAACAGGGGAAACATACTGCGCCTCTTAGGAACGATCAAGGGACTGGAGAACGTGCATTCATCTGATCTTGTGTCAATCGAATGTATTAACACTGACAATCAGCAGGAAATCGAGGCAACTAAAGCCACATGGTCAACAACTGAGACAGCGAGAACGGTCTTGGACGAACTGTCTACATTCCAACGCTAGGGGTTAAGGCTATTACCCCACTACAAACCTGGCTATGCCACACCCTTGCTAATTGGAAACCAACCTAGGACGACCCCTCAGACCCACAACACTATTTATTCAGTATTCAGGAGCGCAAAAAGTACTTCTCCCTTTAAAACTGACAAAATTATCCACCAAACCGATAGAAATGCCCTAAGGGAAGAAGCAGATGGAAGGAAGAATGTCAGCAACACCCAATGACAAAAAATTAAAAGCCCCAGTTCCACCTCTGCTGAAACCAAACCAATTTGTTTATGCCCGTGAAACATCAATGGCTTGACAAGCAAAGCATCAGATTCTCAGCTCCTGTTCTATTTTCAATCTTATGACTATATACTACTGCAGGAAATCTGGCTTGAACAACCCCTACACTTTAAGGGGTTCACAAACTTTCATGTTTCAATGTAGAAAGGTTCTAGATATGGCCATCACATGGGTGGTCTGGCATTATATACATAAATAGCAACCATGAGTCCTACCAAAGAGTTAAAGTTAAACTTTACAGCCCCGAGTGAAATCCAAACAGTAAGAATGACACTCAGAAGTAATAATGAAGAATGGACAGGAGTGATAGTAAATGTCTATCTGCATCCCAGGAATAGGACCAAGGGTACAAAGCAATTAGCTAGTGAATTACTGAGGCTCCTTGAAGAAGAACAAACAGGCAACGATATATTATCAGGGGACTTCAATCTCCACCTCTTGGGTTCAACAGCAGACGAAGACCTGCTAACGGATCTGACAGAGGAATGGAACATTCCGGTACAGGAGACAAGTAACTTAGGCAAACAATCTAGGCCAGGCACTCAACTTCTGAGGAAACTGGAGCACCTCAGCTTCCGGGCCCTGAAGGAAGACAATCTGCCAGCACCAACGTTTCACTCGACATCCACCAGTTCCACTCTTGACTACACGTTTATCAGTTTCCAAATGTTCTATTAAACTTCCTCCTTCAGCTTGGGACATTCACAACTGAGTGACCATCTTCCACAAGAAGTCACCCTCAAAGGCTTAGTTACACCTCTCTTCCCTCCAACTGAAACAATGAACTCAGTATTCACTACTAACAAGAGGCGGGTAAAGTGCCCCTGATTCTCTGTGGATAAACTACTGGAATCGGCTAAAGATTTCCTATATTAGAAGTGAACCATACTAGGGAACCATTTAGCCGTATGGGTGATGTTCATCACAGATTTCAGCAATAAATTTGCCACCGATGTAATTACTAGAAATGCACCTCAGGCCGAGCGACGTCCAGTAAACCTTAACCTCTCCCAAATTAAAAGGTTTAAGCACTTCATAAACTAAATTTTAACAAAACTTTGCAGGAGACCACAAGAGCTCATTCTGCAGTGTGAACTGAGACGCCACAAAGCCGTCTTAGAAAAGCAAAATTGGACTACAAAGAGACAGATCTGGGTTGAATCCATCATCGTTCTTTAGCTCACTTCGCCACTCCAGTTCAGACCCAGCCATATGCAAATCAGTCTTGACCCTGTTCCTCATGGGAACAGTCCAGCCCGAACTGCCAAGCCAGGTCTTCCCTGGACCAGAAACAAGCATCCTGGGACCGGTTTTGGGGTACCACCCCTTATCATACAGGCTAGCTTGAATCCAGTGGAAAAGTGAGCAAGGGACCCACGTGTGGGCATACCCTGCCAACTTAGGGCGAACAAAGCACACACAAGGAGATGATGGACGGAGCGCTGAAACTTTTCAGACACTGACCCCCAGTCCAGCCCGAACTGCCAAGCCAGGACTGTTCCCATGAGGAGCAGGGTCAAGACTGATTTGCATATGGCTGGGCCTGAACTGGGGTGGCGAAGTGAGCTAAAGAACGATGATGGATTCAACCCAAATCTGTGACTGGGGGTGAGTGTCTGAAAGGTTTCAGTGCTCGGTCCATCATCTCCTTTTGTTTTCAGTGTGTGCTATGAGGCACGATATAGCAAAATGTAAAGGACTTCCAATGCAGCCTGAGGAGGGCAGTTCTAATGAAGAGGAAGAACACTCCCCCACCAAACACTTTACAAGATGCCAGCAGAGCAGCAAATTGAAGGGAGAGACAGAGTTACATTACAAATTTTTTTTTCAAAGATAAGTGTAGTTCAAGTAAACCATGCAATGTAAAATTAGGTAGTCACAGTCAGAATGCAGAAAAGTATTTTTAATTTCCATGTTTCTTCACAGGAAATATGAAGAGTCACAACAGGGATTGCGTAAATCTTTCATTTTTCACAACATTTGTAAATGCACATTACTGTAACACAATAAATATCTC
This sequence comes from Calotriton arnoldi, assembly GCA_963921515.1. Lineage (NCBI taxonomy): Eukaryota > Metazoa > Chordata > Amphibia > Caudata > Salamandridae > Calotriton > Calotriton arnoldi. Next base: position 199,234 of record CAWUFW010016735.1, read on the forward strand.
TTTTGGATTTCACAAAACATACATTCAATGCCTCTTTGTTGGCTGGGAGTGGGCTTCGCTAGGTCAGTTACCAGCATATCCACTTCTAAATTAGCACCCTGACAGCGTATACACCTAGATCTTATAACATCAGAGATAGACATACTAATGCAGCTAGGGGCATCTTCACTCTCTATAGCTAGGGTAGCTGTACCACTGGAACATATCTGGATTGTTTGTAGAATTGAAGACATGATGTAATCTGCCTTCAACTCTTAGCTATATCTTTTCAAAAATAGGACATTTCTTGTTGGATATGTATAGTGCAACGACAGATTATCCCTATTGCAGTTGCCAATTTTTCTACATCTTTAGGTCTCGCCTAGGCAGCACTTGTGCTGTGTCTTCGAGATATGGGAATTAAGCAACACCCATCTTTCTAATTGGTTCCTTTTACTAATCTTTCTAAATGGCTGCTTTTCATTGGTTAATATTGTCACTAATCCGTCCTTTTTTCTTTTGTAACCTCCCATGAGGACTGCCCCTCTTACATGTGGTGTTACTCGTCATGTCATTTATTACCCTTGTGAGCAATCTTTTTTTAGTTTGCCTGCCTCTGCTCGTGTTTTTGCCGGCTTGATGAAAGGTTCTCTGTGCTTGTTTATGTTAGTCTCATTCATTTGCCTCAGGTTCGTGTTCTAAGCTTCTTCTGTTAATTGCCTTTCTGAACGTGGTCAGCCACAGCTGATTCCCCCTATCACCCACCTCCCGCTGTTCACTGTTGCTTCAGCCTCTCGTCTCCCCACCCTTCCTCAATTCTCAGCCACTGCTCTTGCCGCTCTCTTCTCAGCGTCTCGCGCTTGTGACAGCAGCTGTTCCAATAAAGTTCATATCGGCTGTTTCAAAAACTCACACCATGGTTTTATCGTTTATTTGCAAGGCAGGATTACAATTAACCAGCATTGCCTCTTTAACGGGTCCCACGAAACTGCACAGAACTGAGGGGTGTGATTTTTCCTTGGGGTGGTGTTGCATTCTTTTGAGGGAATGTGTATAGGGGCCTCCCAGTATTTCCATGGAATGCCCTAAAGAGTTTACGCGAGTGTGAGGATAACATTGTGCACAGGGTACAACTGATTGTCTCTTTTCAACCATTGATTGCTCCGACCTGCCCCTTCTTAACTCACCACCTCCTCCCTCGCCTCCTCTCCAAGTTATGCCGTGTCCATCTCCATTGATTGCTCCAACCTGCCCCTTCTTAACTCACCCCCTCCTCCCTCGCCTCCTCTCCAAGTTATGCCGTTTCCATCTCCATTGATTGCTCCAACCTGCCCCTTCTTAACTCACCCCCTCGCCCCCTCTATAAGTTATACAGTATCCATCTCCATTGATTGCTCCAACCTGCCCCTTCTTAACTCACCCCCTCCTCCCTCGCCCCCTCTATAAGTTAATGCTGTATCCATCTCCGTTGATTGCTCCAACCTGCTCCTTCTTAACTCACCCCCTCCTCCCCCGCCTCCTTTCCAAGTTATGCCGTGTCCATCTCCATTGATTGCTCCAACCTGCCCCTTCTTAACTCACCCCCTCCTCCCTCGCCCCTCTATAAGTTATGCCGTATCCATCTCCATTGATTGCTCCGACCTGCCCCTTCTTAACTCACCCCCTCCTCTCCAAGTTATGCCGTGTCCATCTCCATTGTTTGCTCCAACCTGCCCCTTCGTAACTCACCCCCTCCTCCCTCGCCTCCTCTCCAAGTTATGCTGTGTCCATCTCCATTGATTGCTCCAACCTGCCCCTTCTTAACTCACCCCCTCCTCCCTCGCCCCCTCTATAAGTTATGCCGTGTCCATCTCCATTGATTGCTCCGACCTGCCCCTTCTTAACTCACCCCCTCCTCCCTCGCCTCCTCTCCAAGTTATGCCGTGTCCATCTCCATTTATTGCTCCAACCTGCCCCTTCTTAACTCACCCCCTCCTCCCTCGCCCCCTCTATAAGTTATGCCGTATCCATCTCCGTTGATTGCTCCAACCTGCCCCTTCTTAACTCACCCCCTCGCCTCCTCTATAAGTTATGCCGTGCCCATCTCCATTCATTGCTCCAACCTGCCCCTTCTTAACTCACCCCCTCCTCCCTCGCCTCCTCTCCAAGTTATGCCGTGTCCATCTCCATTGATTGCTCCAACCTGCCCCTTCTTAACTCACCCCCTCCTCCCTCGCCTCCTCTCCAAGTTATGCTGTGTCCATCTCCATTGATTGCTCCAACCTGCCCCTTCTTAACTCACCCCCTCCTCCCTCGCCCCCTCTATAAGTTATGCCGTGTCCATCTCCATTCATTGCTCCAACCTGCCCCTTAACTCACCACCTCCTCCCTCGCCTCCTCTCCAAGTTATGCCGTGACCATCTCCATTGATTGCTCCAACCTGCCCCTTCTTAACTCACCCCCTCCTCCCTCGCCCCCTCTATAAGTTATGCCGTGTCCATCTCCATTGATTGCTCTGACCTGCCCCTTCTTAACTCACCCCCTCCTCCCTCGCCTCCTCTCCAAGTTATGCCGTACCCATCTCCATTGATTGCTCCGACCTGCCCCTTCTTAACTCACCCCCTCCTCCCTCGCCCCCTCTATAAGTTATGCCGTACCCATCTCCATTGATTGCTCCAACCTGCCCCTTCTTAACTCACCCCCTCCTCCCTCGCCTCCTCTCCAAGTTATGCGGTGTCCATCTCCATTGATTGCTCCAACCTGCCCCTTCTTAACTCACCCCCTCCTCCCTCGCCCCCTCTATAAGTTTTCCTCCCTCGCCCCCTCTCTAAGTTATGCCGTATCCATCTCCATTGATTGCTCCAACCTGCCCCTTCTTAACTCACCCCCTCCTCCCTCGCCTCCTCTCCAAGTTATGCTGTGTCCATCTCCATTGATTGCTCCAACCTGCCCCTTCTTAACTCACCCCCTCCTCCCTCGCCTCCTCTATAAGTTATGCCGTGTCCATCTCCATTGATTGCTCCAACCTGCCCCTTCTTAACTCACCCCCTCCTCCCTCGCCTCCTCTATAAGTTATGCCGTATCCATCTCCATTGATTGCTCCAACCTGCCCCTTCTTAACTCACCCCCTCCTCCCTCGCCCCTCTATAAGTTATGCCGTATCCATCTCCATTGATTGCTCCAACCTGCCCCTTCTTAACTCACCCCTCCTCCCTCGCCTCCTCTATAAGTTATGCCGTATCCATCTCCGTTGATTGCTCCAACCTGCCCCTTCTTAACTCACCCCTCCTCCCTCGCCTCCTCTATAAGTTATGCCGTGTCCATCTCCGTTGATTGCTCCAACCTGCCCCTTCTTAACTCACCCCCTCCTCCCTCGCCCCTCTATAAGTTATGCCGTATCTATCTCCATTGATTGCTCCGACCTGCCCCTTCTTAACTCACCCCCTCCTCCCTCGCCTCCTCTCCAAGTTATGCCGTATCCATCTCCATTGATTGCTCCGACCTGCCCCTTCTTAACTCACCCCCTCCTCCCTCGCCCCCTCTATAAGTTATGCCGTATCCATCTCCATTGATTGCTCCAACCTGCCCCTTCTTAACTCAACCCCTCCTCCCTCGCCTCCTCTATAAGTTATGCCGTGTCCATCTCCATTGATTGCTCCAACCTGCCCCTTCTTAACTCACCCCCTCCTCCCTCGCCTCCTCTATAAGTTATGCCGTGTCCATCTCCATTGATTGCTCCAACCTGCCCCTTCTTAACTCACCCCCTCCTCCCTCGCATCCTCTCTAAGTTATGCCATATCCATCTCCATTGATTGCTCCAACCTGCCCCTTCTTAACTCACCCCCTCCTCCCTCGCCTCCTCTCCAAGTTATGCCGTGTCCATCTCCGTTGATTGCTCCAACCTGCCCCTTCTTAACTCACCCCTCCTCCCTCGCCCCCTCTATAAGCTATGCCGTGTCCATCTCCATTGATTGCTCCAACCTCCCCTTCTTAACTCACCCCCTCCTCCCTCGCCCCCTCTATAAGTTATGCCGTGTCCATCTCCATTGATTGCTCCAACCTGCCCCTTCTTAACTCACCCCTCCTCCCTCGCCCCCTCTATAAGTTATGCCATGTCCATCTCCGTTGATTGCTCCAACCTGCCCCTTCTTAACTCACCCCCTCCTCCCTCGCCTCCTCTCCAAGTTATGCTGTGTCCATCTCCGTTGATTGCTCCAACCTGCCCGTTGTTAACTCACCCCCTCCTCCCTCGCCTCCTCTATAAGTTATGCTGTGTCCATCTCCATTGATTACTCCAACCTGCACCTTCTTAACTCACCCCCTCCTCCTTCGCCCCCTCTATAAGTGATGCCGTATCCATCTCCATTGATTGCTCCAACCTGCCCCTTCTTAACTCACCCCCTCCTCCCTCGCCTCCTCTCTAAGTTATGCTGTGTCCATCTCCATTGATTGCTCCGACCTGCCCCTTCTTAACTCCCCCCTCCTCTCTCGCCTCCTCTATAAGTTATGCCGTGTCCATCTCCATTGATTGCTCCAACCTGCCCCTTCTTAACTCACCCCCTCCTCCCTCGCCTCCTCTATAAGTTATGCTGTGTCCATCTCCATTGATTGCTCCGACCTGCCCTTTCTTAACTCACCCCCTCCTCCCTCGACCCCTCTATAAGTTATGCTGTGTCTATCTCCATTGATTGCTCCGACCTGCCCCTTCTTAACTCACCCCCTCCTCCCTCGCCCCCTCTATAAGTTATGCTGTGTCCATCTCCATTGATTGCTCCAACCTGCCCCTTCTTAACTCACCCCCTCCTCCCTCGCCTCCTCTATAAGTTATGCCGTATCCATCTCCATTGATTGCTCCAACCTGCCCCTTCTTAACTCACCCCCTCCTCCCTCACCTCCTATATAAGTTATGCCGTGTCTATCTCCATTGATTGCTCCGACCTGCCCCTTCTTAACTCACCCCCTCCTCCCTCGCCTCCTCTATAAGTTATGCCGTGTCCATCTCCATTGATTGCTCCAACCTGCCCCTTCTTAACTCACCCCCTCCTCCCTCTAAGTTATGCTGTGTCCATCTCCATTGATTGCTCCGACCTGCCCCTTCTTAACTCACCCCTTCTCCCTCGCCCCCTCTATAAGTTATGCCGTAACCATCTCCATTGATTGCTCCGACCTGCCCCTTCTTAACTCACCCCCTCCTCCCTCGCCCCCTCTATAAGTTATGCCGTAACCATCTCCATTGATTGCTCCGACCTGCCCCTTCTTAACTCACCCCCTCCTCCCTCGCCTCCTCTATAAGTTATGCCGTATCCATCTCCATTGATTGTTCCAACCTGCCCCTTCTTAACTCACCCCCTCCTCCCTCGCCCCCTCTATAAGTTATGCCGTATCCATCTCCATTGATTGCTCCAACCTGCCCCTTCTTAACTCACCCCCTCCTCCCTCGCCCCCTCTATAAGTTATGCCGTATCCATCTCCATTGATTGCTCCAACCTGCCCCTTCTTAACTCACCCCCTCCTCCCTCGCCCCCTCTATAAGTTATGCCGTTTCCATCTCCATTGATTGCTCCAACCTGCCCCTTCTTAACTTACCCCCTCCTCCCTCGCCTCCTCTCCAAGTTATGCCGTATCCATCTCTTGATTGCTCCAACCTGCCCCTTCTTAACTCACCCCCTCCTCCCTCGCCCCCTCTATAAGTTATGCCGTATCCATCTCCATTGTTTGCTCCAACCTGCTGCTTCTTAACTCACCCCCTCCTCCCTCGCCCCCTCTATAAGTTATGCTGTGTCCATCTCCATTGATTGATCCAACCTGCCCCTTCTTAACTCACCCGCTCCTCCCTCGCCCCCTCTATAAGTTATGCCGTATCCATCTCCGTTGATTGCTCCAACCTGCTCCTTCTTAACTCACCCCATCCTCCCTCGCCTCCTCTCTAAGTTATGCCGTGTCCATCTCCATTGATTGCTCCAACCTGCCCCTTCTGAACTCACCCCTCCTCCCGCGCCCCCTCTATAAATTATGCCGTATCCATCTCCATTGATTGCTCCAACCTGCCCATTCTTAACTCACCCCCTCCTCCCTCGCCTCCTCTCCAAGTTATGCCGTGTCCATCTCCATTGTTTGCTCCAACCTGCCCCTTCTTAACTCACCCCCTCCTCCCTCGCCTCCTCTCCAAGTTATGCTGTGTCCATCTCCATTGATTGCTCCAACCTGCCCCTTCTTAACTCACCCCCTCCTCCCTCACCCCCTCTATAAGTTATGCCGTATCCAACTCCATTGATTGCTCCAAGCTGCCCCTTCTTAACTCACCCCCTCCTCCCTCGCCCCTCTATAACTTATGCCGTGTCCATCTCCATTGATTGCTCCAACCTGCCCCTTCTTAACTCACCCCCTCCTCCCTCGCCTCCTCTCTAAGTTATGCCGTATCCATCTCCATTGATTGCTCCGACCTGCCCATTCTTAACTCACCCCCTTCTCCCTCGCCCCTCTATAAGTTATGCCGTGTCCATCTCCATTGATTGCTCCAACCTGCCCCTTCTTAACTCACCCCCTCCTCCCTCACCCCCTCTATAAGTTATGCCGTGTCCATCTCCATTGATTGCTCCAACCTGCCCCTTCTTAACTCACCCCCTCCTCCCTCGCCCCCTCTAATAGTTATGCCATGTCCATCTCCATTGATTGCTCCGACCTGCCCCTTCTTAACTCACCCCCTCCTCCCTCGCCTCCTCTCCAAGTTATGCCGTGTCCATCTCCATTGATTGCTCCAACCTGCCCCTTCTTAACTCACCCCCTCCTCCCTCGCCTCCTCTATAAGTTATGCCGTATCCATCTCCATTGATTGCTCCAACCTGCCCCTTCTTAACTCACCCCTCCTCCCTCACCCCCTCTATAAGTTATGCCGTATCCATCTCCATTGATTGCTCCAAGCTGCCCCTTCTTAACTCACCCCCTCCTCCCTCGCTGCCTCTATGTTATGCCGTATCCATCTCCGTTGATTGCTCCAACCTGCCCCTTCTTAACTCACACCCTCCTCCCTCGCCTCCTCTAGAAGTTATGCCGTGTCCATCTCCATTCATTGCTCCAACCTGCCCCTTCTTAACTCACCCCTCCTCCCTCGCCTCCTCTCCAAGTTAAGCCGTGTCCATCTCCATTCATTGCTCCAACCTGCCCCTTAACTCACCACCTCCTCCCTCGCCTCGTCTCCAAGTTATGCCGTGTCCATCTCCATTGATTGCTCCAACCTGCCCCTTCTTAACTCACCCCCTCCTCCCTCGCCCCCTCTATAAGTTATACCGTGTCCATCTCCATTCATTGCTCCAACCTGCCCCTTCTTAACTCACCACCTCCTCCCTTGCCTCCTCTCCAAGTTATGCCGTGTCCATCTCCATTGATTGCTCCAACCTGCCCCTTCTTAACTCACCCCTCCTCCCTCGCCTCCTCTCCAAGTTATGCCGTACCCATCTCCATTGATTGCTCCGACCTGCCCCTTCTTAACTCACCCCCTCCTCCCTCGCCCCTCTATAAGTTATGCCTTACCCATCACCATTGATTGCTCCGACCTGCCCCTTCTTAACTCACCCCCTCCTCCCTCGCCTCCTCTCCAAGTTATGCCGTACCCATCTCCATTGATTGCTCCGACCTGCCCCTTCTTAACTCACCCCCTCCTCCCTCGCCCCCTCTATAAGTTATGCCGTATCCATCTCCATTGTTTGCTCCAACCTGCTGCTTCTTAACTCACCCCTCCTCCCTCGCCCTCTATAAGTTATGCTGTGTCCATCTCCATTGATTGATCCAACCTGCCCCTTCTTAACTCACCCGCTCCTCCCTCGCCCCCTCTATAAGTTATGCCGTATCCATCTCCGTTGATTGCTCCAACCTGCTCCTTCTTAACTCACCCCATCCTCCCTCGCCTCCTCTCTAAGTTATGCCGTGTCCATCTCCATTGATTGCTCCAACCTGCCCCTTCTGAACTCACCCCCTCCTCCCGCGCCCCCTCTATAAATTATGCCGTATCCATCTCCATTGATTGCTCCAACCTGCCCATTCTTAACTCACCCCCTCCTCCCTCGCCTCCTCTCCAAGTTATGCCGTGTCCATCTCCATTGTTTGCTCCAACCTGCCCCTTCTTAACTCACCCGCTCCTCCCTCGCCTCCTCTCCAAGTTATGCTGTGTCCATCTCCATTGATTGCTCCAACCTGGCCCTTCTTAACTCACCCCCTCCTCCCTCACCCCCTCTAATAGTTATGCCATGTCCATCTCCATTGATTGCTCCGACCTGCCCCTTCTTAACTCACCCCCTCCTCCCTCGCCTCCTCTCCAAGTTATGCCGTATCCAACTCCATTGATTGCTCCAAGCTGCCCCTTCTTAACTCACCCCCTCCTCCCTCGCCCCCTCTATAAGTTATGCCGTGTCCATCTCCATTGATTGCTCCAACCTGCCCCTTCTTAACTCACCCCCTCCTCCCTCGCCTCCTCTCTAAGTTATGCCGTATCCATCTCCATTGATTGCTCCGACCTGCCCATTCTTAACTCACCCCCTTCTCCCTCGCCCCCTCTATAAGTTATGCCGTGTCCATCTCCATTGATTGCTCCAACCTGCCCCTTCTTAACTCACCCCCTCCTCCCTCACCCCCTCTATAAGTTATGCCGTGTCCATCTCCATTGATTGCTCCAACCTGGCCCTTCTTAACTCACCCCCTCCTCCCTCGCCCCTCTAATAGTTATGCCATGTCCATCTCCATTGATTGCTCCGACCTGCCCCTTCTTAACTCACCCCCTCCTCCCTCGCCTCCTCTCCAAGTTATGCCGTGTCCATCTCCATTGATTGCTCCAACCTGCCCCTTCTTAACTCACCCCCTCCTCCCTCGCCTCCTCTATAAGTTATGCCGTATCCATCTCCATTGATTGCTCCAACCTGCCCCTTCTTAACTCACCCCCTCCTCCCTCACCCCTCTATAAGTTATGCCGTATCCATCTCCATTGATTGCTCCAAGCTGCCCCTTCTTAACTCACCCCCTCCTCCCTCGCTGCCTCTATGTTATGCCGTATCCATCTCCGTTGATTGCTCCAACCTGCCCCTTCTTAACTCACCCCCTCCTCCCTCGCCTCCTCTAGAAGTTATGCCGTGTCCATCTCCATTCATTGCTCCAACCTGCCCCTTCTTAACTCACCCCCTCCTTCCTCGCCTCCTCTCCAAGTTAAGCCGTGTCCATCTCCATTCATTGCTCCAACCTGCCCCTTAACTCACCACCTCCTCCCTCGCCTCGTCTCCAAGTTATGCCGTGTCCATCTCCATTGATTGCTCCAACCTGCCCCTTCTTAACTCACCCCCTCCTCCCTCGCCCCCTCTATAAGTTATACCGTGTCCATCTCCATTCATTGCTCCAACCTGCCCCTTCTTAACTCACCACCTCCTCCCTTGCCTCCTCTCCAAGTTATGCCGTGTCCATCTCCATTGATTGCTCCAACCTGCCCCTTCTTAACTCACCCCCTCCTCCCTCGCCTCCTCTCCAAGTTATGCCGTACCCATCTCCATTGATTGCTCCGACCTGCCCCTTCTTAACTCACCCCCTCCTCCCTCGCCCCCTCTATAAGTTATGCCTTACCCATCACCATTGATTGCTCCGACCTGCCCCTTCTTAACTCACCCCTCCTCCCTCGCCTCCTCTCCAAGTTATGCCGTACCCATCTCCATTGATTGCTCCGACCTGCCCCTTCTTAACTCACCCCCTCCTCCCTCGCCCCCTCTATAAGTTATGCCGTACCCATCTCCATTGATTGCTCCAACCTGCCCCTTCTTAACTCACCCCCTCCTCCCTCGCCCCCTCTATAAGTTATGCCGTATCCATCTCCGTTGATTGCTCCAACCTGCTCCTTCTTAACTCACCCCATCCTCCCTCGCCTCCTCTCCAAGTTATGCCGTGTCCATCTCCATTGATTGCTCCAACCTGCCCCTTCTGAACTCACCCCCTCCTCCCGCGCCCCTCTATAAGTTATGCTGTATACATCTCCATTGATTGCTCCGACCTGCCCCTTAACTCACCCCCTCCTCCCTCACCTCCTCTCCAAGTTATGCTGTGTCCATCTCCATTGTTTGCTCCAACCTGCCCCTTCTTAACTCACCCCCTCCTCCCTCGCCTCCTCTCCAAGTTATGCTGTGTCCATCTCCATTGATTGCTCCAACCTGCCCCTTCTTAACTCACCCCCTCCTCCCTCACCCCTCTATAGGTTATGCTGTATCCATCTCCATTGATTGCTCCAAGCTGCCCCTTCTTAACTCACCCCCTCCTCCCTCGCCCCCTCTATAAGTTATGCCGTGTCCATCTCCATTAATTGCTCCAACCTGCCCCTTCTTAACTCACCCCCTCCTCCCTCGCCCCCTCTATAAGTTATGCTGTGTCCATCTCCATTCATTGCTCGAACCTGCCCCTTCTTAACTCACCCCCTCCTCCCTCGCCCCCTCTATAAGTTATGCTGTATCTATCTCCATTGATTGCTCCAACCTGCCCCTTCTTAACTCACCCCCTCCTCCCTCGCCTCCTCTCCAAGTTATGCCGTACCCATCTCCATTGATTGCTCCGACCTGCCCCTTCTTAACTCACCCCCTCCTCCCTCGCCCCCTCTATAAGTTATGCCTTACCCATCACCATTGATTGCTCCGACCTGCCCCTTCTTAACTCACCCCCTCCTCCCTCGCCTCCTCTCCAAGTTATGCCGTACCCATCTCCATTGATTGCTCCGACCTGCCCCTTCTTAACTCACCCCCTCCTCCCTCGCCCCCTCTATAAGTTATGCCGTACCCATCTCCATTGATTGCTCCAACCTGCCCCTTCTTAACTCACCCCCTCCTCCCTCGCCCCCTCTATAAGTTATGCCGTATCCATCTCCGTTGATTGCTCCAACCTGCTCCTTCTTAACTCACCCCATCCTCCCTCGCCTCCTCTCCAAGTTATGCCGTGTCCATCTCCATTGATTGCTCCAACCTGCCCCTTCTTAACTCACCCCCTCCTCCCTCGCCTCCTCTCCAAGTTATGCTGTGTCCATCTCCATTGTTTGCTCCAACCTGCCCCTTCTTAACTCACCCCCTCCTCCCTCGCCTCCTCTCCAAGTTATGCTGTGTCCATCTCCATTGATTGCTCCAACCTGCCCCTTCTTAACTCACCCCCTCCTCCCTCACCCCCTCTATAAGTTATGCTGTATCCATCTCCATTGATTGCTCCAAGCTGCCCCTTCTTAACTCACCCCTCCTCCCTCGCCCCTCTATAAGTTATGCCGTGTCCATCTCCATTAATTGCTCCAACCTGCCCCTTCTTAACTCACCCCCTCCTCCCTCGCCCCTCTATAAGTTATGCCGTGTCCATCTCCATTGATTGCTCCGACCTGCCCCTTCTTAACTCACCCCCTCCTCCCTCGCCTCCTCTCCAAGTTATGCCGTGTCCATCTCCATTGATTGCTCCAACCTGCCCCTTCTTAACTCACCCCCTCCTCCCTCGCCCCCTCTATAAGGTATGCCGTATCCATCTCCGTTGATTGCTCCAACCTGCCCCTTCTTAACTCACCCCCTCCTCCCTCGCCTCCTCTATAAGTTATGCCGTGTCCATCTCCATTCATTGCTCCAACCTGCCCCTTCTTAACTCACCCCTCCTCCCTCGCCTCCTCTCCAAGTTATGCCGTGTCCATCTCCATTGATTGCTCCAACCTGCCCCTTCTTAACTCACCCCCTCCTCCCTCGCCTCCTCTCCAAGTTATGCTGTGTCCATCTCCATTGATTGCTCCAACCTGCCCCTTCTTAACTCACCCCCTCCTCCCTCGCCTCCTCTCCAAGTTATGCCGTACCCATCTCCATTGATTGCTCCGACCTGCCCCTTCTTAACTCACCGCCTCCTCCCTCGCCCCCTCTATAAGTTATGCCGTACCCATCTCCATTGATTGCTCCAACCTGCCCCTTCTTAACTCACCCCCTCCTCCCTCGCCCCCTCTATAAGTTATGCTGTATCCATCTCCATTGATTGCTCCAACCTGCCCCTTAACTCACCCCCTCCTCCCTCGCCTCCTCTCCAAGTTATGCCGTGTCCATCTCCATTGATTGCTCCAACCTGCCCCTTCTTAACTCACCCCCTCCTCCCTCGCCTCCTCTCCAAGTTATGCCGTACCCATCTCCATTGATTGCTCCGACCTGCCCCTTCTTAACTCACCGTCTCCTCCCTCGCCCCCTCTATAAGTTATGCCGTACCGATCTCCATTGATTGCTCCAACCTGCCCCTTCTTAACTCACCCCCTCCTCCCTCGCCCCCTCTATAAGTTATGCTGTATCCATCTCCATTGATTGCTCCAACCTGCCCCTTCTTAACTCACCCCCTCCTCCCTCGCCTCCTCTATAAGTTATGCCGTATCCATCTCCGTTGATTGCTCCAACCTGCCCCTTCTTAACTCACCCCCTCCTCCCTCGCCTCCTCTATAAGTTATGCCGTATCCATCTCCGTTGATTGCTCCGACCTGCCCCTTCTTAACTCACCCCCTCCTCCCTCGCCTCCTCTATAAGTTATGCCGTGTCCATCTCCATTGATTCTGCCCCTTCTTAACTCACCCCCTCCTCCCTCGCCCCCTCTATAAGTTATGCCGTATCTATCTCCATTGATTGCTCCGACCTGCCCCTTCTTAACTCACCCCTCCTCCCTCGCCTCCTCTCCAAGTTATGCCGTATCCATCTCCATTGATTGCTCCGACCTGCCCCTTCTTAACTCACCCCCTCCTCCCTCGCCTCCTCTATAAGTTATGCTGTATCCATCTCCATTGATTGCTCCAACCTGCCCCTTCTTAACTCACCCCCTCCTCCCTCGCCTCCTCTCCAAGTTATGCCGTATCCATCTCCATTGATTGCTCCAACCTGCCCCTTCTTAACTCACCCGCTCCTCCCTCGCCTCCTCTCCAAGTTATGCCATATCCATCTCCATTGATTGCTCCAACCTGCCCCTTCTTATCTCACCCCCTCCTCCCTCGCCCCCTCTATAAGTTATGCTGTATCCATCTCCGTTGATTGCTCCAACCTGCCCCTTCTTAACTCACCCCCTCCTCCCTCGCCTCCTCTATAAGTTATGCCGTATCCATCTCCGTTGTTTGCTCCAACCTGCCCCTTCTTAACTCACCCCCTCCTCCCTCGCCTCCTCTATAAGTTATGCCGTATCTATCTCCATTGATTGCTCCAACCTGCCCCTTCTTAACTCACCCCCTCCTCCCTCGCCCCTCTATAAGTTATGCCGTATCCATCTCCATTGATTGCTCCAAGCTGCCCCTTCTTAACTCACCCCCTCCTCCCTCGCCCCCTCTATAAGTTATGCCGAGTCCATCTCCATTCATTGCTCCAACCTGCCCCTTCTTAACTCACCCCCTCCTCCCTCGCCCTCTATGTGTTATGCCGTATCCATCTCCATTGATTGCTCCGACCTGCCCCTTCTTAACTCACCCCCTCCACCCGCGCCCCCTGTATAAGTTATGCCGTGTCCATCTCCATTGATTGCTCCGACCTGCCCCTTCTTAACTCACTCCCTCCTCCCTCGCCCCCTCTATAAGTTATGCCGTGTCCATCTCCATTGATTGCTCCGACCTGCCCCTTCTTAACTCACCCCCTCCTCCCTCGCCCCCTCTATAAGTTATGCCGTGTCCATCTCCATTGATTGCTCCAACCTGCCCCTTCTTAACTCACTCCCTCCTCCCTCGTCCCCTCTATAAGTTATGCCGTGTCCATCTCCATTGATTGCTCCGACCTGCCCCTTCTTAACTCACCCCCGCCTCCCTCGCCTCCTCTCCAAGTTATGCCGTATCCATCTCCATCGATTGCTCCAACCTGCCCCTTCTTAACTCACCCGTTCCTCCCTCGCCTCCTCTCCAAGTTATGCCGTGTCCATCTCCATTGATTGCTCCAACCTGCCCCTTCTTAACTCACCCCCTCCTCCCTCGCCCCCTCTATAAGTTATGCCGTATCTATCTCCGTTGATTGCTCCAACCTGCCCCTTCTTAACTCACCCCCTCCTCCCTCGCCTCCTCTATAAGTTATGCCGTATCTATCTCCATTGATTGCTCCAACCTGCCCCTTCTTAACTCACCCCCTCCTCCCTCGCCCCCTCTATAAGTTATGCCGTATCCATCTCCATTGATTGCTCCAACCTGCCCCTTCTTAACTCACCCCCTCCTCCCTCGCCTCCTCTATAAGTTATGCCGTGAATAGCTCCATTCATTGCTCCAACCTGCCCCTTCTTAACTCACTCCCTCCTCCCTCGCCCCCTCTATAAGTTATGCCGTGTCCATCTTCATTGATTGCTCCAACCTGCCACTTCTTGTTTAGGACTTGTGCCCTAGCATATATTTGAAATAACAACTGTGTTGAAGTGACTATAACGTGGATGGTATTTGGTTGCTGTTACGCAGAATGGAAAAACCTGAATAAATACTGCTACTTGGCACTACTGGAAGTACTTTCATTTGTAAGTGCATCCGGATGAAAAGACCAGAGACATGTTGGCAAGTGGGTCATCCATAGAAAATATAAGCTAATGGTGGTGGGCGGTGTTAATTTTGAAGAGGAGCACATATTATTTTACCCGCTGAATGGAGTCCCGGTAGCTTACATAGTGTGAGAATTCAATTGGAGGAAATATACGATTTCTGGCATTTAAATACCTACCAGACAGTCATGTAAAGCACTGTGATTAACATGGGAACTGAGAGGAATGTCCTTTACAACTTCTCTCCAACAGAACTTCCGGAAATTAAGTACGTAGTATTAATGTCGGACGCCCATAATGGCCAATCCAAGCACTAGCCTGTCAGCCTAGCTGAACAATTTTGGCTCTCGCATACCACGTAGAATGAAAATCTCTGCCTTCTTTTATTTATTTTTTTAGAGATTTTAAAAGCAGCAATTCAAGTGAGAGATTTCAAGGCAGAGTTCCGTCCGACCCTCCCCCACCCTTGTATCCTACTGCAGCACTCTTCCTTCTTACTCTGATAGCTTAACTGCTTGATTGTTCCCTGCATGCTCTTTGATCAACGCCAACCATAGCATCGCTAGTGTAATTAGACAATTTCCTGTCTTCATCTAAATTTAATTTGTCAACATTTTCCTAATAATGGTAATTTTGATATCGTATGTATGTGGTCACTTCTTTTCAGTGCTTTGAAGCCCTTTTTGGTCTAGTGCACCCTACATGAAACTGTAAATAGGTAAATATTGGAAAAGTTTCTTCCTGATGAAATGAATGAATCTCTTTCAGCATGCTGACTGATGTTGAGAGCAACAGTTATTAGAATGTGAAATTGTTTCAGCAACCGTATGTATAAATTGATGTTTTTCTCAAAGACATTTATCTTTCGTCATCCAGTGGAGTCTTCCCTGCTAGGATCTAAAGAGCAGCTTTGTGTTGCAGCAATTTAGTTAAACCATAAACTGGTTTCCAGATTAATAATCCTGAAATGAAAAGGCAATCTTATTTATCAATTTATAAAGCCAATAATCTACTTCAAATCTTGTAACCAAGGAGAAATATGTAATTATTTAATGAAAAGTAAGTGTCTCTGTAATGCTGCGTTTAGATACCTACTTGTTTTTAGGTCGAGCTTAGGCAGCCCATGCGCTGCTCTGCGAGGCATGCTGTATACGTATATGGGCTTTCTGGTACTTTGGACACGCCCACCGCTTTTGGTTGGTTAGTTGGCCTGCCTTTTAAAATTCCCTTTCTCTGGTTGGCTAATATTGTCCATCCGTCCTGCCTTTAAGTGCGTGGTATCCTCCCAGTGGACATCACCAATTGATTCTTTTGGTTGGCCAGCTCTGGCCATCTGTTGACTCCTTGTGGGCCTGGCTCATATAACAGGATGAAGTCTTATCTGATAGGGTATGAAAGTAAGGCGACGAGGAACATTGAGGCGATGTTAAAACGGTCATTTTCCTTCTATTTATATCAACTCTGCATTAATGTTACTTTAATGGGAATTTTGCTTTGTGTATTGGTAATGTTTTTTTCCTTTTTGTTTGCCGTAAACT
Source organism: Calotriton arnoldi (assembly GCA_963921515.1). Taxonomy (NCBI): domain Eukaryota; kingdom Metazoa; phylum Chordata; class Amphibia; order Caudata; family Salamandridae; genus Calotriton; species Calotriton arnoldi. The sequence continues at coordinate 215,226 of CAWUFW010016735.1, forward strand.
ATTGTTTTTCCTAACACCACTGTTTGGATAATTGCATGGGCTCTTCACTGGGTGGCAAATGGCAATAGATATTTGTAAATCATTATGCAATTAAGAACGATGTTCTATTGAGCGGCTTAAGCAGACCTTTCTGTAAACCGCGTTTTAACGTACAGTACCACAAATATGAGCATCTTGTTTTGATTCGGAATTGAGCTGCCTCTCCATGGGGCACACTTCCAGCCTCCCGAAAAAGAGTGAAAAGGCTTGCTTGTTCAGCTCCCTGCAGAGCTGTACATTGTGAGCACAACCGACAATAGACGGAGTCCACCGTCCCACACGCTGTCATCGGCTGAAACTTGCTGGTCCTGTCAGATCTGGTCCTGCAAGTGGACATTTCTCAGAGGGGAGTCCGTATTTGCTGTGTTGACAACTGGCTTGGAAGTGTTTGACTTTTTGGCCTCTGCTCCCATAATCCGGACTTGTGGGGCTGTCAGAAGAGCAGCCCTGTCTGTGCCCACGGAGATGTGTCCAACATTAGCCTGTTTGTCTGCTCTGCTTGGAACGGACAGGCATGATTGTCCAGGAAGAAGTTAAGGTTTTAAAACCTTTAGGTTGGTCTAACTTGTGCATGTCTAACTTGTGCATAATGACCTCTACACTGTAGAATTGTGCTTATTTCGATACAATAATGGCTTATTAGCATATTTATGTAGAAAGACTGGCAACAATTTTTACTTGGACCTTGGTACTAAAATAGTTACATTTTATATCATCTGCACAGCGCTACATTCACCAAAAGGGGTTTCTTGGTGCTCCTTTACTACCCTTCCCCACATAGGGTGACCAACTGGCATGGGTGCAAATTCAGTACGTTGAGTGTAAAAATTCAGGACAAAGGGTCAAAATTCAGGACAAAAATTCAGGACAGGAGGTCCAAATTCAGGACAAAAGGTACGTTTTACAGACACATCAAAAGAGGTCGCGCAATAGTATATAAGTAAGTAAATTGACAACCACTTAAGTACAAATGAAAAGAAGTTTATATTAGTTTGAGACAATTGTGCACTTCATGGTTTTTCAGCATGCGCGCAGCTTTGAGCAAATGTGCAGGTCTTTTTGTGGTAACAAAACCGCCCCCCCCCCCACCTTTCCAGCCTCCCAGGGAAACGCCCGATGCCCGGTCCCGCCAGTCTGGCCTTGCTACCACCCTCCAATGGTGACACTCCTCTTCACATAGACCCTCTCTCGTGTGTATTTAATTTCTTTTATAGTGCTACTCATCCCAAGTAAGTAGGACAGAGTGTCGGAGTGCGTTACATCACACACATATTATATAGAGACAATGACTCATATAAATGTGAAAGTCAATCTATAGGAAATGTACTTAAGATAATGGGGGTTACAAGGTGTAATCATTCTTTCATCCAACATTCAGTCTTTTACCATTCATTCCGTCCTTCCATCTGTGCGCCCATCCATATCAATATTCAACCATTTGCAAACCTATCCATCATCTATCCTTCCAGCCATCCATCATTCCACTCATCCACCCTTTCACTCATCCATCCCTCCATTCATCCTTTCACCTTATCCATCCACTCTTCCACTCATCCATCCATTCACTCATCCATCCAGCCATCTACCCTTTCACCCATCCAGCCATCCTTTCACTTACTCATTCATCCACCCAGTCACTCATCCTTCCACCCTTTCAGTCATCCATCCTCCCTTTCTCTCTCCATCCCTCTTTCATTTAGCCATCCTTCCATCCACCCATCCATCTACTCATCCATTCATGAATCCATCCATTGACCCTATCACTCATCCATCCTTTCACTCATCCATCCTTTCTCTCATCCATCCACCCTTTCACTTCTTCACTCATCCATCCATTCTCTCATCCATCCACCCTTTCATTCCTTCACTCATCCATCCATCCTTTCTCTCATCCATCCACCCTTTCACTCCTTCACTCATCTATCCACCCTTCTGTTCATCTACCCTCCCTTTCACTGACTCATCCAGCCTTACATCCACCCTTTCACTCATCCATCCACCCATTCACCCTTTCACTTATCAATTCATCAATCCATCCACCAGTTCACTCATCCATCCACCCATTCACTCGCCTGTCATCCGCCATTTCACTCATCCATCCATCCTTTCACTCATCCATCCATCCTTTTACCCGTCCATCTACCCTTCCACTCATACATCCATCTATTTACCTTTTCTCTCATCCATCCTTCCACTCACTCATCTGTGCATCATTTCTCTCATTATCCATCCATTCACCCTTTCATTCATCCATTCACCCTTTTACTAATCCATCCAGCTATCTGCCCATCCCTTCACTTACACACCTTTTCACATTAGTTATGAGCTGAGCCTTTGTCTGCTGAGTTGCAGACATAAGTGGCCCATCAAGGACTTCACCCCTGCTGCAGTTCCTAAAGCAAGGGGTGGGGCAAGGGAGGGCTCACTATGCCCCTGTACATAGGCAATCCGAAAAAGTGAAAGTCATGCATTATACACAGTGCCACTGTGACATGGTGTTGTTTCCAGGGCTTTAAGTGGGATGAAAAAACTGGGGGGTCTCTCCAAAGGGGGTGTTCGATGTAATTAAGGGCATGGCTTAAAACACCTAAGCTAAAAATCTGTGCTTAGCATAGTGTGCCGCCCGACTGGTAATTTGCTGCTTCTGTCATTGCATCCAGATATATAACACAACAAGTAGTGTTACACCTACAAGCCAGAACTATTGGCTTTGTCAATGGTTGCTAGTTGCATAAAATAATAAAAGCAGCAACCATGGACCATCCAATCCCCTTCCTGAAGAAGGTCGCGAAGAAGATGGATGCCCTCCATCTTGAAGTGTCGATATATTACCCATCCATTGAACTCCTTGAGATTTAAAACTAGCCTGGATCCACCTCCCTTTTTCTCGACAAGGAAGATACTGCTGGTAAAGCCTCGGGGTGAGGGTCTGTGGCCACTATGGCCCCTTCCATCAGTAGGTAGCGTATTTCTTCAGAGATAAAGTCTTGCTCTTGATGGGAAAAATACATTTGAGGGGGAGGAGAACTCTGACTGGGAGAGCTGTACAGTTCTAACATAACATAACATACATTTGAATTTGTAAAGCGCACGTTCACCCACAGGTCTCTTGGCGCTGAATAACAGATGTTTATTGTTACCCAACTCAATGGTACTCATTTTATCGACCTCAGATGGATGAAAGGCTGAGTAGACCCGCCGGGATTTGAACCTGTGACCATGAGGTCGAACACAGGCCCCTGCAGTGGATGCATTAGTCCACTGAGCCACCAGACCCGGCTGTGTTCTAGCTTGTAACCCTGCACTGTCTCTAGGATCCATGCATCTTGAGAGATTGTGTGCCATATGTGTAGAAAAGACTGGATCCTGCCCCCCAACATTACTTCTGAACATAGTATCAGTCTCACCTGAATTTCCGGCATCCTGTTGTCCACCCTGGTTTCCTCCGTATCTGCCCTTCCGGAAGCGATTTTTGGCACGCCTGGTCGGGTAGAAGGAAGAGTTGTTGTTGTAGTTGGGGTCCTGGTAACCCCCTCGTTGTTGGTGGTATTGGCCACGTGGGGCGCCTTGATTATAACCCAGGCCGAACGACAGCCCTCGGTATCGTCCAGCCCTGCCGAAAACCGGCCAAAAGGCCCGTCTGAGGGAGCCCTGTGCCTTGTCCAACCCACTGAAGGTGGCGACAAATTTTGTAATCTCTTTGAGGAAGGGCTGGCCGAATAGGAGGCCCTGAGCTAGGGGCCCTGATTCAGAGGAAGAAAGAACCGCCAACTTGGGGTCCAGCTTTAACAGGATAGAGCGTCTCTCTCGCTGGACATTGCGCAATTCGCATTTCCTAATTGGCACACCGCCCTTTGCGCCCATCCAATTAGCTCCTCTGGATCGATCACCATAGTGGACTCCTTGGCTCTAAAGCCCAACTCTAGAATTTTTGTCAAGGGGCCTGTCATATCTAAGAGTTTGTCTTGGCACGATTGCCATGCCCGGTCTATACCCTTTTTAGGGTCTTTAGAGTACTTTTTCTAGTATGTTAGCATAGAGGGGTCTACCTCTGGCGTCTCTGCCACTTTACCTGGCAGGTCTGGTCTTGGGCACTCGGATCTGAGCCTTGCCCTGATGTCCTTGTCGAATGCTTGCCGGAGGTGGGATTGGACGTAATCTGTCACCTCCTGAGGCGGAAGCCACGCAGTGGAGTTGGGGTGTACAATCTCTGTTGGTTCGAATGTTAGGAGCTTGGGCTGGGTCGGGGTGTCTACGTGGTGCTCCTTCTTTGAGCGCTTGGCAGGTCTAGGGGCCTCTTCCTGATCAGACGTATGGTCTGAGGAGGTTTCCTTGTCGTCATCGTGGTGAGGTTCAATGATTGCCGCCTCTTTAGGGGGGCAATATAATCCTGGTCACTTGCCATAGCCTTGGCCAGTTTCACAAAATCGGCATCGTGGGGGTTTCTGACCCCCTTCCCATTGGATTTGGGGCGATTGCCAGAGCTGGGGAGCCAGCCTTGCTATTGGGCATATCTGCATAGGTGACGCTTCAGGGGCTCTATACCTCTCACCAGGGCTCTATTTACTGAGTGCTGTACCCCTGCGCCAAGTGCTTCCACGAGGCCTTCTTCCATGGACCTAGAGGGCTCTTCCTCAAAATATTCCTCCTCATAGAAGTATTCTGACATGATGGAACACTGCAGTGCAGCTGTATATCCCACAGGAGGATTGTATGCCTCAAACACAAGGGATAAACCCATACAGAAATGCTTATATGGAATATAATGGTCCAGGGGGAGTCGAGCCACCCCAAGCAAGCCAATTTTAAATTTATATCAAATATGAGGTGGAGGGAGGGCTTGCCAATACCACTCTAGGCAGAGCCTATGCAAATTATACAGCCCGCAATCTGAACTTGCTGGGCGTCACCGGGAGCAGATCAATTTCACACGAGCCAAGTGGGATAACGAGCAGAGAAACGCTGCTCCAGCGCTCGTTTAAGCCTTCTAGCACTGAAGAAAGCAGACAAAATAGCCGCCGCGCATGCGCGATGCGAGTCGCTCGTGGATAACAAAAGAGGACTGCGCGTAAAACCGATGAGCGTTCTCGCTCCCTTTCTCCCTCTCCACCGAATGGCAACGCGGGCGTGAGATGCCCGGTCGGTAGGCAGAGCGCTCCCAGGACAACCACGATTGAATCGGAAGCCAAATGCGACTATATAGAAACTCGCGTACACGAAATTAACAATCAGCGAAAATCACTGCTAAAATAACATCGATCACATTAACGATCACCAAATAATCTTAGCCTTATTCTAATCAATGGAAAAAAATTATTACAACATGCTATATACAAGCCGAAGCTAGTCACTACAATCAATAACAGTATAAGGAGAAAGCACTTAACTGACTGCGGAGAAGCAAAGAAAGAGGACACTGTTACCTTGGTCAGAGCTTATATAGGGTTATACTCTGTGGTTGGTCATGTGACATTGAGGTGCTCATGGGTAATGTAGTGTTTATAACTTTTCTTTTATTGGCTGCTGTGAATAAACAGTAAAGAAATGAGAAGCATAATCGGAGCCTCCGGTCCTGACATAGAATTGTACAGGTGGGCCAGCATGGGGGACAGCCGAGTGGCAAACACTTTGTAGAATGCAGCTGTGAACTCGTCTTGTCCCGGGGCTTTCTCTAGCTTAAGCTTCCCTATTGCATCGAGAACTTCTTGTGACGTAATATCCGATTGTAGCAATGCTGCTATAGGTTCTGGGAGTTTCGTGATGGGAGCCTGCTCTAAGTATGTGGAACAGTCAGCGAGGGAGAGAGGGTCTGCACTGTAAAGCTGCTCATAAAACTGATCGAATTCCGATGCTATTTCCGAGTCTCGTGTAAGGGGATGAGAGGTGTGGCCTAGTATATGGGAAATACGCTGTTTATGTGTCTGTGCACACAGTTTATGTACCAACAGTCTTCCCGCTTTGTTTCCCCCTGCGTAGTATCTTTGTTTCGTACGAAGTAAGGTGTATTCCGCTAGATCCATATCTAAGGCATTGAGAAGTTTCCTAGTTGCTGTAAGTTGGCATTGTATCTTGTGTGAGCCGACCCTCCTATGTGACTCCTCCAGTTCCCTCACCTGTACCTCCAAATCTAAACGCTTGGCCTTCCTCTCCCTGTTAAGTCGTGTTGCTATTGCTCTGCAGGTCCCCCTCACAACCGCCTTAAGGGCGTCCCAGAATATCGTTATCTTACTGTTGGGTATATCATTAATCTCTAAATAGTCCACTATTGATTGTTCCGCTTCCGGAGATGCGGGGGCATATGATAGTAGTTTAGGGTTAAGGTGCCACGTCTTAGTATTGGGGCAAGAACTGGGAAGGTGCAGTGCAATCGTAATGGGGAAGTGGTCCGATATAGAAGCTACCTCAATATCTGCGTGGGATACGTCCGACCGGAGATGGGCAGACGCCAGAAAGTAGGCTACGTTGATGTGAACAATTTTTGTATACTGGCAATAAAGAATATTTGACATATGACATGCCTGAAGAAATTTAATGAATTTGAAAATTCTGGAAGTAAACCACGCTTACTAAATAATAATCTGAACCCAGCATTTGTAATCAAATGACTTCTGATGAGATTAGATACCATTCGAAAAAACAATAGATAGTGGGTGCGGATCTCTTTTTAGGTGGAGCCTAGCAGCAGCGCACATGCGCTGCTCGCTCTGCGAGTATGGGAGAGAAGCAGCGCCCATTCTCCTCCCATATTTTTCATTGGCTTGTGTCATTGTCTTTCGTAAATGCTGCCTTCAGATTCGTTAATAGGCTTGTTAGTCCCTCCTTGGTACGGCCTTGTCTTCATTTGTACCCTCCCATGGCAACTGGCCCTTTTACTTCGGTTGTTACACGGGACCTGTTATTTAGTCTGTAAGCACTATTTACTTTATTGAGTTTCTCTTACTGCAGGCCGGACATGCGCTGCTTCAGCTGAAACCGCTTGTGTTTTTTTAAGCAGCATGGCCGCCCCCGTAACACGGGCGCCTGCTTTCAATCACTTTAACCCGGCATTATCTTGTGTCTGTTTCAACCCCCCCCCCCCCCCAAGTAAAATGGATTTAGAAATGATTAGCGAATTAAGTCATGTGAATTCCAGGTAGCACATAATCCTGTGCTAATGGGCTGAAGCAGACAACAGCACATCTGTGTTACATGTCATCTGTACTATAGCCACCTGACGGGTTGTTTTCAAAAGCCTGTTTTATTAACAACACCACCACCAATACCACCACCATCAATAACCCCACCTCCACCAATACCACCACCACTACTGCCAAAGCCACCACCACGAATACCACCACAACCACCAATATCACCACCATCAATACCACCACCAATACCACCACCATCAATACCACCACAACCAATACCACCACCAATACCACCACAACCAATACCACCACCAATACCACCAATACCACCAATACCACCACCACCAATACCACCATCACCACCAATACCACCACTGCCACCACCAATACCACCACCTCCACCACCACCAATACCACCACCACCAACACCACCACCACCAATACCAACACCACCAATACCACCACCAATACCAACACCACCGCCAATGCCAATACCACCACCAATACTACCACCACCAATACCAATACCACCAACACCACCACTACCAACACCACCACGTCCAATACTACCACCAATACCAGCACCAATACCACCACCAATACCACCACCACCAATACCACCACCACCACCAATACCACCACCACCACCAATACCACCACCACCAATACCACCACCACCAATACCACCACCACCACTAATACCACCACCAATACCACTACCAATACCACCACCACCACCAATCCAATACCACCACCACCAATAACAATACCACTGCCAATAACAATACCACCTCCAATACCACCAAAACCACCACCACCAATACCACCACCACCAATACCGCCACCACCAATACCGCCACCACCACCACCTCCTCCACCACCACCAATACCACCACCAATACCACCGCCAATACCACCGCCAATGCCAATACCACCACCACCAATACCATGACCACCACTAATACCACCACCACCAATACCACCACCAATACCACCACCATCAATACCACCACTAATACCACCACCTCCACCACCAATACCACCACCTCCACCACCACTACCACCAATACCATAACCACACCAATACCACTATCACCACCACCAATACCACCACCAATCCAATACCACCACCACCAATACCAACACCACCAATACCACCACCACTAATACCACCACCACTAATCCAATACCACCACCAATACCACCACCATCAATACCACCACCAATCCAATACCACCACCACCAATACCAATACCACCACCACCACCAATACCAATACCACCACCACTACCACCACCAATACCACCAATACTACCACCAATATCACTACCACCAACACCACCAAAACCACCACCACTAATACCACCACCAATCCAATACCACCACCACCAATATCACCACCACCAATACCAACACCACCAATACCACCACCACTAATACCACCACCACTAATACCACCACCAATCCAATACCACCACCACCAATACCACCACCATCAATACCACCACCATCAATACCACCACCAATCCAATACCACCACCACCAATACCACCAATACCACCACCACCAATAATACCACCACCACCACTACCACCAATACCACCACCACCACTAATACCACCACCTCCACCACCAATACCACCACCACCACCACCAATAGAACCACCACCAATAATACCACCATCACCAATACCACCACCACCACCAATACCACCACCAATACCACCGCCAATGCCAATACCACCACCAATACCACCACCACCAATACCACCAATACCACCACCAACACCCCCACCACCAATACCAATACCACCACCACCAATACCACCACCACCAACATCACCAATACCACCACCAATACCACTACTAATACCACCAATACCAATACCACCACCACCAATACCACCACCACAACCAATAGCACCTGCACCAATACCACCACCAATACTAACACCATCACCAATACCACCACCAATACCACCACCAATACCACCACCATCAATGCCACCACCTCCACCACCACCACCAATACCACCACCACCACCAATACCACCACCTCCACCACCAATACCACCACCACCAATATCACAACCACCACCAATACCACCACCAATACCAACACCACTAATATCACCAACACCACCAATATCACCACCACCACCAATATCACCACCACCACCAATACCACCACCAATACCACCACCACCAATACCGCCAATACCACCACCAATACCACCACCACCACCAATACCACCATCACCACCAATACCACCACCACTACCACCACCAATACCACCACAAATAATACCACTACCACCAATACCACCACCACCAATACCACCACCACCACCAATACCACCAACAACATCCCCACCAGTACCAATACCACCACCAATACCACCACCAATACCACCACCACCACCACCAATACCACCAGCACCACCAATACCAATACCACCACCACCAATACCAATACCACCACCTCAGCACCTCTCGCTCACTAGTAATAGCAGGGGCACTGTACGAGGCCAGAGCTGCAGCCGAGTCCACCCCTCCCTCCTTCCATGCCTGCCATAAAGCACAGCCAGCCCTGCACAAGGCTATGAAGCCAGGGCCCTACTACAGCTGGAGTGTTCTTTATTAGACCAAAGATAGCAATGACATTACGCAATGCCACACTGCAAACTCAAATCACGGCGAGGGCAGGAAATAGCCCCCCTCCCGCTCTTCCTCCTGAGCCACGACAGTGTAATCACAGAGTGAAAGGTATTGGAGCACTTTGTTAGTGTTTATAGTTCGGATCATATGTAACTCTCACTTCACACTTTGTGTCTGTGTAATTTACAACACTTACACATCTTCTTCACTGCACTGTTTATCACTACTTTAAAGACATCGGAGGCCAGTCTCTTCCTCTGATATTTACAATCTAACAAGCGGTCGCGAAGGCCCTTTATTGCAATGCAATAGGTCTCCCATTTGCGAGAGTTTAAGCTATTAGTACTGTAAATGACAATGCATTTTATTTATGTTTTAAAACCCAAAACATAAATAAAAGGCATTGTCGTTTACAATGCCAATAGCTCAAACTCACTTGAATGCAAGACCTATTGCATTGCAAATGCTTGTTTGTGTAATGGACGCCAGAAAGTAGTCGATTTGTGCCACTTTTTTGTGACGTACCGACAGCGCAATGGGCTTGCCCATATTTACAAGGCCACGTAAAGTCACCCTGCGTGACTTTTCATGGCCTTGCAAATATGGGCCCATTTCACGCATTACTCTGCGTGAAAGGGGCGTTTCATGGATGTTGCAGTGGGTGTTCCCACGAAACATCCATGGAACCTGATACATTCCTACATTTACAATGGGAATGCGTCAGAATCCTACGCCTCCCCAAGGCGTAGGAGTGGCGCAACAAGGAGAAAATCTTCTATTTCTCCTCGTTTTTATATGCATACTACAGTATAAAAAGAGGAAACTGCCATCAATGATTGCTTTTGTGCAGGAAGGTTTTCCGGTGCAAACACAACCATCCCTGCAATGCAGGCACCCTTGCAACATTACGCAAGGGTGTCTGCGTTGGCGCACTGGCTGCTGTTTGTGCACAGGCACAGGTGAGAAGCACAGGAATGCGTCATATCTTGTAGATAGGACACATTCCTGCCCATTTATTTCGACACACAGAAACGCAGCAAGGCTTGCTGTGTTGCCCTGCCTCACAATATGGTAAATGAGGGCCTTTGTGTTTTTTAGTCACGCATCGAACCCCGCCCCCACGCTCACTCACCCCGCCCCCACGCTCACTCACCCCGCCCCCACGCTCACTCACTCGTCCCCACGCTCACTCACCCCGTCCCCATTTGCGCTCAGCATCGCTTCGACCGCTGGAATGAAGTGCACCTTAGTGGGGGAGCGGACTTCTGTGGTGTGTAACAGTGCATCGCGCATCACGTAGGGAGTGTGGGTCTGCCACGATTGTTATAACAGCATCGTGACGGCGAATCATTCTGCAGTGGATGGATGCGCGGGTGCTATGCGAGGACTGTGTTATTGCGCTGAGCGGGGCGTATGACATGTCTGCGATGTGTAGGGTTTTGTTCGGTTGGTGTAAGGCGTTCTCGTGGAATAGGCTTATGCGGCATAAGGTCGTACCATTCAGACATGCAGTTCATGCCACCAAGAGCGAGTGTGTCCAGCGTGTTTCAAGATTAACCAAAACATGATGGGGCTTTCTGCGAGGTCAAGGAACAGACGAACGGCAGATCCTGATCGTCCGATGCTAACTGGCAACATTTGTGTGGGCCTGTGTATAGGTGGGTTTGGGTCTGTGGAAACGATTCATGTGAGGAGCACCCCCCTTTTCAACAAAAAGCAAACTTAGGAGGATGCGTGGCTTGGTGAAAGCTTGACTCACCTCGTCTGAACCATGCCCCTGCATGTTTCCCTTTTATTTGAGGCAACGTTCCAATGCAAATATGGTTCAGCTTTGTGTAATAAACGACGACCGCAGACAAATGTGATGGAAACAAAGCTTCCTCCGAGAGCACCAAAGATTCCACTGCACTGGCCCCGAACACAAGATACTACTCATCCACGCCTGCTCAGAAGGAGGCACAGCAGAGACACTACTAACTAACCCGGATATAATCACAGAGAAAAATACTATATTCGGGCGGATATATAACCTAAGAAAACGCCACATAGCTTTATCGTGGTTTCGTGAAAATTGTTGTATCTTTTGTGATCAAAATCCCAGCGCCTGTTGGAACAACAATAATCCTCTCCTTTGCCTGTCCAGCCAGAAGCACACAAATTTTTAGAACTGATTTATCTCCCCTATTTAGCCGTGAGAAACTCGCCTACTTCAGCTGTTTTTCTTGAATTCCCGAATTCGATGTTTCCGAATGTAAAGACAAATTATTCTAAACTTGATGAAGCATTCCTGATTGGAATTTGATAGCTCTGAAATAAACCTGTATAGTATTCTGATATATAGGAAATGGCTTTCCAACGTTATGTTTGAAAAACACTTTAGCAGATGATTACCTCTATATATTAATTTGTTTACCATTACTAGTGTGCTTTTTGTAATCTGTTCAGGGTTGGCCCTAGTATTTTTGGGGTCTGGGCAGAAAGGGGAAAACATGAGGTCACTCTATTTTTATGTCAGGACGGAGTCTCCGAATATGATTCTCTTTTCTTTACTGCAACTTTCACAGCAGCCAATTAAAACATTAGGCAACACAAAAATTACATTCTCCATGATAACACAACATATGTCACTGTCCAGTCCCCCAATCACCATTTACTCCACCAACCACACTGGGCTCAATACCATCTTACTGCCTCGTTCTTTCTTGCTGCAGCCAAGATGCACGCGTCCCGTTTTCACTGTCGCTGTATGATATATGGCTAATGTTTACTGTGGACTAACTGAATGGTTTTATTGCTCTTCCAGCTACACTAGGGAGTCCGTACAGTAATGGTTATTCTTGAGGTTCGGTTCTTTCTTTGTATTTCTTCCTCACCTAAAGCACTTTTGGTGAACTGGGAGTCCTCTTAGGATTTTGTTGCTCCTAACTGGATATGGTCAGCATATACATTCAATATCAAATAACGTTTCAGAATGAAATGTAAAGCACATTAGACTTCAAAATAAAGACTAACTACAATGAAAACTATGAAGGTTTATTGAAAGCTAAGGCCATTACAGAAAGCAAAATAAATGGCAAGGTGTCAGTTGGTCATTTTATTTTATAAAAGTACAAAGCTCATAATAAAATACAATATGTAAACTAGCAAAACAAAGTATAATCCAGCTCAAATAAATGAGTCATAAATCAGAGATCAGACTGATAGAGTGTTGGTTTCTAAAGATCACAGGAGAGTTAGCCCAACAACCTCTGGTAAGGCTACTTTTTTAGGGTAAATTACAATAGGGTGCATACATTTGGTGTGAATGTGCAGCAAAGTCTTAGAAATCCCACCAAATCATGTTAAAGAAAGAACGATGCAGTTAAAATCACATTTGTCTGCATTGACCCACAGATTAATATAATGTAGCTCCTATCCCCGGTGCTCCTGTCACACCTTATGGTTAGTACAAATTCTCATGAGAATCACATTGTGGTATCCAATAGGGGAGGCCTTGGGAAAGCATTCACTATGCTAAGACAGCATGAAAACAAAGTCTGAGAACCAAGTGTCATGTTGTACATGAGAGAATGATATTGTGTTTCAGAACATTGTTTACAAAATATCCATTATATGCTGAATACACAGTGTGGAAAGGATAGGAAGATGACTGCCTGAAATCGAGGAATACATTCTCCATGTTGAAATGGATGCAGCTTCTCGGCAGAATATTTATAATAGTGGTAATTACATTACAATAATAAAATTACACCTTTTCCTTAAAACTGCCATACCATGGTCAATAGTAATATGAGCACGCATGTCTCCCAACACTATTCACCTGGGTTGTAGGAGACTAGGATCTGCCTCTTATGGTTACCCCCACTTTTTTGCTGATGTATCACTGTTTTTCGACTTTAGTCTGGCTGGGGCCCTGCTATCCAGGACCCCAGCCTAGCTGCTTCCTCTCTAAATTGATTCCATGTACCTTAAGTACACTTCAGATTGGATTCTGGGGTGCCCTTATAAGTCCCTAGTAAATGGTATACTATGTACCCAGGGCATAGGTACCCCAGAGGCCTACCAGGGGCTGAAGCATGTATTGTGTCACCCCTGGAAAGCCATCCAAAATGACACCACAGGACTGCTACTGCAGCCTGAGTGAGGTGGTGCATGCACCCCTTACAGAGATATAGGTTCACTATATCTCACCTATCACTGCACATAGAAACCTATCAGTCACCCCTATGGCAGGCCTTATCAATCCTGAAGGCAGGGTGCTTGGTTATATGTGAGAGGGTGCCCATGCATGAGCAGAGCCCCTCTGCAGCCCTCGGAATCTCCTCTCCGGGGTTGTCTGTGGTGCAGCCTGACCATATACTCTTAAGTGCATTATATCCTCGTGGTAAATGCTAACTTTGGGATGGCTGCACGGAAACATGTCGTGTTTGGTGTCAAACACCTTGGAATCATACCCCCACACCAGTAACTGGTGTGGGAGTATGATCCCACCCTTCTAGAGGGAAAGACATGACAGCACCGGTATACCCGGTACCAGCTAAACAGAGCCCTGGCATCACAAAATGGATGCTGCAGCCACAGACACGAGTCTGGCCTCCTGCTGCTGACCGAAACTCCGGCAGGGGGGGCCTGGAAAATAGGTTTCCTGTCTCAGAGAGGTGTTACCACCTCCCAGACAGGCCTTAGTGGATTGGGGCTGGGTGGGTGCACTCCAAGAGTGCTTTGAAGTCCTGCACTGGGGGCACATTTGGTGTCCTCGTGCATACCCCAGTTCAAACCGGTTGCAGGGGCTGCCAGCCCCTGCTCTGGCGTGAAACTGGACAAAGGAAATGGGTGTAGCCACCCCTTTTTCCAAACCCTCCCATAGGTGGGTCCACAGAGTTAGTCCAACCCCTTCCTTAGGTATAAGTAAGGAACCCCTGGCAACAGGACTTTAGATATCCCTGGAAGAAACTCTGCAACTGAATCCTGGAACTTCGACGCTCTACTCAAGACTAGAGGACTGAAGAAATCTCCCTTGGGGTCAAGGAGTGACTCCCCTGCTTGGCAGGCACCAACAAAGCATTTGCCGGTCTGCATCTCCGAAGCTCCCGCCGGACTCCGAAGTACTTGCAGCCCAGGAAGAGGATTTCCAGACTTCTCAGAGGCCGACCCGAGTCTCCAGCAAAGCTGAGACCCGCAGCCCTCACGAGTGACGTGGAATCGGAACTCCTGGACACCGTGCACATTTGCTAGTGCATTGACTTCTGAACGTCTCTTGAAGTCCTGCTTTGGGTTACTTGTAGCCCAGGCCCCGAGCACCATTTGCACCGAAGATTGTGAGCCTACACTCCACGAGTGTTCCGTGGGCCCGCTTCTTGCATTTCCGCTCAAGGCTCCTTCGCGATCCCTGGTCCGTCGACTGGTGGGTCCCTGTGAAGGCAACTCTGATTTTCTTTGGGCTTTTCTGGTTGCTCCAGACGTGCCCTGACTCCCCACCGAGTGGTGAGTCCCTCAGACCTTGCTGGTCTGCACCGAAGCATCTTTCTCCTTTCTGCGTGGGTTGCTGTTGCCAAGGCTTGTTGTGTTCAATCCGAACACCAATGCTGCAGCACTCGACATCCTTTGTGGGACAGCTCGAATCCAGCTCCTGGTTGTTGTCGACGCCTCCTGGTCCTCGTGGCTGAAGAGTCAAGCTTCACCTCTTTCACCTGAAGCACCCGACATCGGTGGGCATTCGACTATCGTGCCCCTGGTCACTGGCAAGTGACCCAGACTCTGTCCCCTCTGCTTTCAGGTTCTTCTCATCTTCGATCCAGGCTTGGATCTCTTCGGACACTTCGCATCTTCCCGGCATCGGCACTTCTCTGCAGACTGCCATTAAAAACGACGACGCGACCCGACACCCTTTGACACCTATGCACCCGGCTTCCCTGGGTGAGGTAACTCGAGTACTCCGGTGCTCCCGTCGGTGTTGACCCTAGAACTGTCCAAGTCCAAGAGGGTTTGGTCCTAGTCCATTTCTAAGTGTCCTTAAACTCTAAAACTCTAACCGCGACTTTCCCATAGACGATAACGGAGCTCGCGGCTGTGTTCACACACTGCACACAGCCCCCGTGGGTCCCCTGTGTCACTACCTTGGGTGTTTCCTTGGGGTCCCAGCGATTCTACAGGCTCTAGGCCTTGTGTCTCCTTAAGTCATGGTTCTTATACCACTTTCTTGATATATGGTTTGGTACGCCCCTAGGGCTAATCGTATATTGTGCTAATTTACTGTGCTATTTGACTTGTAACTTGTGTCCTTTGACCTCTAGCCTCATAAAGAGACTATTGGGTAGTGTTTAGTAATAAATACATATATTTTATATATACCTGGTGTGGTTCTCCTTTCATTTGGTCATTCATGAGATTATAACTGGTAAAACAACAGCTTAACACTCCTTCAAGACTTAGCCTGAAGGCTGCTCTCCATAGCTACCACTAGGATAGCTTTCAATAAAGGTTGTCTTTAAACCTATCATCAATAAAGGTCGTTTGGACTGGTGCAAGGTGCCCACTATAACTAGTGGACAGCATATACCAGGCCAACTTCTCACATTGGTGTGCAGCGGTTGGATTCAAGCTTGCCTTGTTTTACCAGATAATCTCAAGTGTGTGACTAACTGAAAACCACTAAAGGTACCAGAGGTACATATAAATTCAAGCTTAGAAATACAGTAAGTTCTACTGAACTTAGAGTTGTGTGTCAAGGGCTTAGCACACCCTTTCTATAACTCAAGAGAGTTTAGTAGGCCACACTAGAGTAGGTAGTGCATACACCACACCTCACTAGTGATGTCTTCAAGGCCAGGAACCAGTGGGTCCCTACCAGAAGCCAGTGGGCTTCTACCATCCAAGTATGACAACCTCCCATTCTTGGAATTGAGAGCATTGTGCAGTACTAGGAAGCTGAAGACAGGCTGTAGGAGAGTAGGATCTGCCTCTTATGTTGCCCCCACTTTTTTTCTGATGTTTACACTGGTTTCTGGCTATAGTCTGGCTGGGCCCCTGCTAATCAGGGCCCCAGACTCTCTGTTCTCTCTAAACGATTTGGAGTGCACTAGTGATTGGATACTGTGGTACCTTATGAGTCCTTAGTATATGGTACCTTAGGTACCATGGGCATAGGTACTTCACAGGCCTACCAGGGGATGAAGCATGTATTATGCCACCCCTGGGAAGCAGACTAAATCTGACACCACAGGCCTGCTACTGCAGCCTGAGTGAGGAAGTGCTAGCACCCCTCACTGAGATATAGGCTACCTATATCTCTCCTACACACACATATAACCCTATCAGTCACCCCTAAGGCAGGCCCTATCAATCCTGAGGGCAGGGTGCTTGGCTTCTATGTGAGGGGGTGCCTCTGCCTGAGCAGGGCCCCTCTGCAGCTCTCAGAGTCCATTCTCTGGTGCTGTTTGTGGATGCGGTTAAACCATATACTTTTAAGTGCTTTATATCCTCGCGGTAAAATGCTAACTTTGGAATGGCTGCATCAAAACATGTCGTGTTTGGTGTCAAACACCTTGGAATACTACCCCCGCCAGTCCTGGCGGCGGGGGTAGCATTCCACCCTTCTAGAGGGATAGACATGTACCTACTGTGGAAACGCGGTAGAATCCGACAGAGCCCTGGCATCACAAAATGGATGCCACCAGTCACAGACACTGGGCTGCCCTCCTGCTGATGACCAACACTCGCAGTGGAGGGAGCCCAACAATAGATATCCTGTCCCAAGGGGTGTGACCACCTCCCAGACAGGGTTTAGTGTATTGGGGCTGGGTGGGTGCACTCTTAGAGTGCTTTGAAGTCCTGCACTGGGGGAGCAGAAGGCTCCTCTGTGCATATGCCAGTTCAAACCGGCTCAGGGGCTACCTGTCCCTGTTCTGGCGCGAAACTGGACAAAGGGAAGTGGGTGTAGCCACCCACTCCCCTGACCCTCCCATAGGTAGGGTCATAGAGCTAGTCCCTCCCCTCCTTTTAGTATAAGAGGGGGAACCTGTGCATTGCACCCTAGATTTCCCTGGACGACGCTCTACAAGAAGAATCCCGGACCTTCGACGTTCCACTACCTTTGGAAGACTGAAGAATCTCCCTTGGAGTCAAGGAGTGACTCCCCTGCTTGGCAGGCACCAAAAACTACAAACGACGGTCGCAAACTACGCCGCTCCCGCCAGAGTCCGAAGTCCCTGCAGCCCAAGAAGTGGATTTCCTGACTTCTCAAAGGCCATCGTGAGTCCCCAGCGAAGCTGAGGCCAGTGGACCCCAAGAGTAACGAGGAACTGCGACCCCTGGGTACCGTGCACTATTGTCGAGTGCAACCCCTCACAACGTTCCACGAACTTGTGCTTTGGACCACATGTGGCCCCAGCCTCCAGCAGGAATCCCTCCTAAGATCAGCGGCCTACCACGTCCCGAGTGACCGGGGGCCCCTGTGAGAGAATCCTCCAGAGGCGTCTTCGCGACCCCTTGCCAGCCGGCTTGTGGGTCCCCAGAAGACTTTCCAAAGAAACCAAAGGGCTCCCCTGGTTGCTCCAGGCCTGCCCTGACTTACCCTTGCTGGGTGAGTTCCACAGACCTTGCAGGTCTGCGCCATTGCCTCTGCACACTTTCCTCGAGACTTGCTGTTACCAAGGCTTGTTGGCTCCGATCGAGTTGACGACACCGCAGTAAGCCGCAGACATCGTGGGACACGCCGAATCCAGCTCCTGGTCGTCGTCGACGCCTCCTGGACGTCGTGGCTGAAGAGTCAAGGCACCGTGAACGACCTGAACCCTGCGACGACGGTGGGCATTCATCTTCCTTGCCCCAAGTCACTGCCAAGTGACTTTGAACACTGTCCCCTCTGCTTTCAGGTCATCCTTCCACCGAATCCAGGCTTGGATTCCACCGGACACTTCTCCAAACCATCACAAGCAGCAAGTCTTCTTTGTTCGCCATTGAAAACAACGCCGCGACCCGACACCAAAGGACACCTGTGCACCCGGCTTCCCTGGGTGAGGTAACTCTAGCACTCCGGTGCTCCTGTGGGTGTGGGCCCTCGAACTACTTACCCTGTAAGTGACTTGCTTGTAGGTTCACCAGAAGTATCCTAAAACTCTTACTTTCCCCGTGCGATTCTCGCACTGACTCGTACCTGGTTCGCGTCTGTGTTAGACACACCGCGTCCGACTCCCTTGCAAATCCTATCTGTAGACCGTATCCTTCGACTCGTACTGAGTCCGATCGGTGTGTTCGCCTCGAACACGCAAGGGACCTTGAACATTGATATCTCAATCGCGTCTGAGTGCATAGACTCGTACAGGATTCGCATCGGTGCCAGGTCACCGCGTCCGTCCCCTGTGGGTCTCCTACAACTACCTGGGGTGGTTCTTGGGGGTCCCTCGATTCCAGATGCCCTAGACCTAGGTATAGCAAACTAAGATTGTAATATTCAATTGTGCTAAACGTATCCTGATAATATTTGACTTGTGCATATGTTCCTATCCTCTAATCTCATAAAGAGATTAGTAGAGAGTGTTTATTAATAAATACATATATATTTAATATATATACCTGTGTGGTGTCTTTTCATTTGGTGATTCAAGAGATTGTGTGGTAAAACAAGCTGCTTTACATTCCTTCAAGACTTAGCCTGAAGGCTGCTCTCCACAGCTACCACTAGGATAGCTTTCTATAAAGGTTCTCTTAAACCTATCTACCATAAGAGTCGAATTGTTCTGGTGCAAGGTGTCCACTTTAATTAGTGAACAGCATATACCAGGCCAACTTCTCACACAGGCAAAAGTGCCAACACCCAACGCCTCATAGAGGTGCTTCTGTTGGATGATCTCAGAAGACCCACAGGGTCTGAAGGGGTAGGCAGAGAGGGTGGGGCAGAAGATGAGGAAGGGACCAGGGGTGAAGAAACCCAGGACCTGACCTCTGAAACTGGCCAGGAAGATGACAATTATCTTGCCCTGGAAAATCCAGCTCCTCCTGCAGATGAGGAGGAGGACCAGAATGACCTCCCCTTTGTCCCACCAGGAAGAGTTGTGAGTGTGCCTAGAAGGTCAAGATCTCCTTCTCAGGAGTCTAACCATTCTGACACCTCAGTAGGGACCTCTGTTTCCTCTCATAGGAGGGAATCCTCTCATGAAAGGAAAGAGAGACTGCTCAAGTATGGAGAAGCTCAGCTTAGGATCAGAAGAGAGCAGTTGGCTATAGACAGGGAGTCCCTAGTGCTTCAGAGACAAAGAAGAAAGTTGGGACTAGAGTCCCATGGGGGCAGCAACTTCCCTAGTGGTAGGGAAAGGTCTTATGACCATAGAAACCTGAGCAAGATTGTCCCTCCCTACCAGAGTGGGGATGACATCCACAAATGGATTACTGCACTGGAAAGGGCCTGTAAAGTTCAGAGGGTCCCCCAGGAGCAGTGGGCAGCAATCTTGTGGCTCTCCTTTGCAGACAAAGGTAGATACAAGCTCCTCACTGTTAGAGAAGAGGATGCTGATGATTACCAAGTCCTGAAGAGTGCACTGATAGATGGGTTTGGCCTAACCACTGAGCAATACAGGTTAAAGTTCAGAGATACCCAAAAGGCACAGACACAGGACTGGGTGGACTTTGTAGATTGTGCTACTAAGGCTCTGGAAGGCTGGTTACTTGGCAGTAAGGTGTGTGACTTCAAAGGATTGTATAATTTAATCATGAGGGAGCAGATTCCTAATAACTGTCAAAATCAGTTGCTACATCAGTACCTGGTTGACTCTGATCTGACCTCTCCCCAAGAATTGGGAAAGAAGGCAGACAAATGGGTCAGAACCAGGGTGAAGCAGAAGGTACAGAACCAAGGTGGTGACCAGAAGAAGCAAGATTCCAAAAACTCTGACAAGGGTGGGGAAAAGGGTAAAGACCAGAAGTCTCTCAAGGTCTCCAAAAATCTGCATCTGGTGGGGAATCCCAATCTACTAAAGGAAAAGGCCAAAAGAAACCATGCTGCAAAATCTGTAAGCAGAAAACTCACTGGACAAGTGACTGCACCAAGTCCAAAGACTCTAATCCAGCCACCATTGCCCCTAAGGCAACTGTTCCCCCTAGTCCAGCTACAAATGGTGGTGGAAGTACTCAGAATAAGGGTTTAGTAGGGTTGACCCTGGGTACTGAGATGGGCTCTGGCCTAGTCAGAGTGCCAACTCAGGCTGTCCTAGTCTGTGATGGGGGCATGGATATGTCCCCCTTGGTGAGTCCCAATAATTTGGGCAAATACAGACAGCAGCCTTTAATTAATGGAAAAGAGGCTTGGGCATTCAGGGACACAGGAGCAAGTGTCACAATGGTGACAAAAGATCTTGTGGAGCCTGGGCAGATTATACTTGGTGAAATGTACCAGGTGACCAATGCTAGCAATGTCAGAACAGACCATTCTCTGGCAGTTGTTAACTTCTCCTGGGGAGGGGTAACTGGCCTTAAGAAGGTTGTGGTGAGTGCAGACCTACCAGTCGAATGCTTGCTTGGCAATGATCTTGAAACCGCAGCTTGGGCAGAGGTGGAGCTCAGGACACATGCAGAAATGCTAGGGATCCCTGCACATGTCTTTGCTGTGACTAGGTCACAGGCAAAAATGTCAAAAGCTGAACAGGCCCTGGATTCTGGAACAATGGACCAGGTGCCTCCCAAGAGGAGGAGCAGTAGGGTTAAGGCAGTGTCTTCCCCCTTGGCTCAGGAAGCAGATCAGTCTTTTGAGGAAGATGATCTCAGGCCTGAAGAAGGAACTGTCCCAGAGGAGCTTGAACCTGATCAGATTGAGTTCTTGGGGACAGGGGGCCCTTCCAGGGCAGATCTGAGCCAGGAGCAGCTGAACTGCCCCTCTCTTGAACCCCTCAGACAGCAAGCTGCTGCTGAGGCTGCTGGGAATGCTAGTGGCACCCATAAGATATATTGGGATGATAGACTCCTGTACTCAGAGAGTAGAGACCCCAAGCCTGGAGCAGCCAGGAGGTTGGTTATACCTCTGAAGTTCAGGGGCTTCCTATTGACACTAGCCCATGAAATTCCTTTAGCAGGTCACCTGGGCCAGAACAAGACTTGGGACAGAATTGTCCCTCACTTTCACTGACCCCACATGTCTGAAGACACCAAGGAGTTTTGTCGCTCCTGTGTAACCTGCCAAGGAAGGCAGGTGGCACCGCAAAGGCCCCCCTGATACCACTACCTGTGGTGGGGGTTCCCTTTGAGAGGGTGGGGATTGACATAGTTGGTCCCATGGATCCCCAAACTGCCTCTGGGCACAGGTTTATCCTGGTGGTGGTGGACCATGCCACCAGGTACCCAGAAGCCATTCCCCTTAGGACCACTACTGCACCTGTGGTGGCAAGGGCCCTCCTGGGAATCAAGAGTGGGCTTTCCTAAGGAGGTAGTATCTGACAGAGTTGCAAACTTTATGTCCAGTTACTTGACTGCAATGTGGAAGGAGTGTGGAGTGACTTATAAGTTCACCACACCCTATCACCCACAATGCAATGGTTTAGTTGAAAGGTTCAACAAAACCTTGAAGGGCATGATTAAAGGGCTCCCAGAAAAGCTTAGGCGAAGATGGGACATACTCTTGCCCTGCCTTTTATTTGCATACAGGGAGGTGCCTCAGAAGGGGTTGGCTACAGCCCTTTTGAACTTTTGTTTGGCCATCCTGTCAGGGGTCCATTGTGTCTGGTGAAGGAAGGTTGGGAGTTACCTCTCAAACCCCCTAAACAGGACATTGTGGACTATGTACTTGGTCTCCGCTCCAGGATGGCTGAGTATATGAAAAAGGCAACCTAAAACCTTGAGGCTAGCCAGGAATTACAGAAAGCCTGGCATGACCAAAAGGCTGTGCTGACTGTTTACCAGCCAGGGCAGAAGGTGTGGGTGTTGGAGCCAGTGGCCCCAGCAGCCCTCCAAGACAAGTGGAGTGGCCCCCATACAATTGTTGAACAGAAGGGAGAGGTTACCTATCTGGTAGACCTGGGAACTCCCAGGAGCCCCCACAGGGTGCTCCATGTCAACAGGCTGAAGCCATATGTGGACAGGGCTGACATGGGCTTGCTCATGGCAACTGATGAGGGACAGGAGGAGAGTGACCCTCTCCCTGACCTGCTCTCACAGAACCCTGATGATGGGTCAGTAGATGGTGTAGCCTTGGCAGGCAGCCTCACTGCCCAGCAGCAAACTGATTGTAGACAGGTGCTCAATAAGTTCAGACACATGTTTTCCCTGACTCCAAGTCAGACCACCTGGTGCACTCATGAAGTGGACACTGGGGACAGTCTGCCTGTTAAAAGTAAGATTTACAGGCAACCTGACCAAGTCAGGGACTGTATCAGGACAGAAGTCCAGAAAATGTTGGAACTGGGTGTCATTGAGCCTTCAGATAGCCCTTGGGCTAGTCCAGTAGTCCTGGTGCCTAAACCTCACACCAAAGATGGCAAGAGAGAGATGAGGTTTTGTGTGGACTACAGGGGCCTCATTGCAGTCACTAGGACTGATGCCCATCCAATCCCCAGGGCAGATGAGCTAATAGACACTTTGGCCTCAGCCAAGTATCTAAGCACATTTGACCTGACAGCTGGCTACTGGCAGATCAGACTAGCTGATGATGCAAAGCCAAAAACTGCATTTTCTACCCCTGGTGGGCTTTACCAATTTGTGGTGATGCCCTTTGGTTTGAAGAATGCACCTGCTACTTTTCAGAGGTTGGTGAACACAGTCCTTACAGGTCTGGAAGCCTATAGTGCAGCATAACTAGATGATATTGCTGTCTTTAGCTCCACCTGGGAGGATCACCTGGTCCACCTCAGAAATGTTTTGGAGGCCCTGCAGAAGGCAGGCCTCACTATCAAGGCCACTAAGTGACAGATAGGGCAGAGTCAGGTTGTGTACCTGGGCCACCTTGTGGGTGGAGGCCAGGTTCAACCCTTGCAGAGCAAAATCCAGACCATCATGGACTGGGTTGCTCCAACTACCCAGACTCAGGTGAGAGCCTCTTTAGGCCTGACTGGGTACTACAGAAGATTTGTCAAGGGGTATGGATCAATAGTGACACCCCTGAATGACTTAACCTCTAAGAAAATGCCCAAAAAGGTTCAGTGGACAGTTAGCTGTCAAAAGGCATTTGATGACCTGAAGCAGGCCCTGTGCACTGCTCCCATTCTGCAGAGTCCTGATTACTCCAAAAAGTTCATTGTAGAGACAGATGCATCTGAGTTGGGGGTAGGGGCTGTACTATCACAGTTGAATGATGAAGGTCAGGATCAGCCAGTAGCTTTCATTAGCAGAAGGCTGACCCCCAGAGAGAAACGTTGGTCAGCCATTGAGAGGGAGGCCTTTGCTGTGGTTTGGGCTCTGAAGAAGCTGAGGCCATACTTGTTTGGCACTCACTTCATTGTTCAGACAGACCATAAGCCCCTCTTATGGCTAAAACAGATGAAGGGTGAAAACCCCAAACTTTTGAGGTGGTCCATTTCCCTACAGGGAATGGACTATACAGTGGAACATAGACCTGGGAGTAACCATGCCAATGCAGATGGACTCTCCAGATATTTCCACTTAGAACATGAAGACTCACATGGTCAAGGTTAGTTTAATGTCCCTGCGTTTGGGGGGGGGGGGGTTTGTGTAGGAGAGTAGGATCTGCCTCTTATGGTTACCCCCACTTTTTTGCTGATGTATCACTGTTTTTCGACTTTAGTCTGGCTGGGGCCCTGCTATCCAGGACCCCAGCCTAGCTGCTTCCTCTCTAAATTGATTCCATGTACCTTAAGTACACTTCAGATTGGATTCTGGAGTGCCCTTATAATTCCCTAGTATATGGTATACTATGTACCCAGGGCATAGGTATCCCAGAGGCCTACCAGGGGCTGAAGCATGTATTGTGCCACCCCTGGAAAGCCATCCAAAATGACACCACAGGACTGCTACTGCAGCCTGAGTGAGGTGGTGCATGCACCCCTTACAGAGATATAGGTTCACTATATCTCACCTATCACTGCACATAGAAACCTATCAGTCACCCCTATGGCAGGCCTTATCAATCCTGAAGGCAGGGTGCTTGGTTATATGTGAGAGGGTGCCCATGCATGAGCAGAGCCCCTCTGCAGCCCTCGGAATCTCCTCTCCAGGGTTGTCTGTGGTGCACCCTGACCATATACTCTTAAGTGCATTATATCCTCGCGGTAAATGCTAACTTTGGGATGGCTGCACGGAAACATGTCGTGTTTGGTGTCAAACACCTTGGAATCATACCCCCACACCAGTAACTGGTGTGGGAGTATGATCCCACCCTTCTAGAGGGAAAGACATGACAGCACCGGTATACCCGGTACCACCTAACAGAGCCCTGGCATCACAAAATGGATGCTGCAGCCACAGACACGAGTCTGGCCTCCTGCTGCTGACCGAAACTCCGGCAGGGGAGGCCTGGACAATAGGTTTCCTGTCTCAGGGAGGTGTTACCACCTCCCAGACAGGCCTTAGTGGATTGGGGCCGGGTGGGTGCACTCCAAGAGTGCTTTGAAGTCCTGCACTGGGGGCACATTTGGTGTCCTCGTGCATACCCCAGTTCAAACCAGTTGCAGGGGCTGCCAGCCCCTGCTCTGGCGCGAAACTGGACAAAGGAAATGGGTGTAGCCACCCCTCTTTCCAAACCCTCCCATAGGTGGGTCCACAGAGTTAGTCCAACCCCTTCCTTAGGTATAAGTAAGGAACCCCTGGCAACAGGACTTTAGATATCCCTGGATGAAACTCTGCAACTGAATCCTGGAACTTCGACGCTCTACTCAAGACTAGAGGACTGAAGAAATCTCCCTTGGGGTCAAGGAGTGACTCCCCTGCTTGGCAGGCACCAACAAAGCATTTGCCGGTCTGCATCTCCGAAGCTCCCGCCGGACTCCGAAGTACTTGCAGCCCAGGAAGAGGATTTCCAGTTTTTTCAGAGGCCGTCCCGAGTCTCCAGCAAAGCTGAGACCCGCAGCCCACATGAGTGACGTGGAACCGGAACTCCTGGACACCGTGCACATTTGCTAGTGCATCGACTTCTCGACGTCTCTTGAAGTCCTGCTTTGGGTTACTTGTAGCCCAGGCCCCGAGCACCATTTGCACCGAAGATTGTGAGCCTACACACCACGAGTGTTCCGTGGGCCCGCTTCTTGAATTTCCGCTTGAGGCTCCTTCACGATCCCTGGTCTGTCGACTGGTGGGTCCCTGTGAAGGCAACTCTGATTTTCTTTGGGCTTTTCTGGTTGCTCCAGACGTGCCCTGACTCCCCACCGAGTGGTGAGTCCCTCAGACCTTGCTGGTCTGCACCGAAGCATCTTTCTCCTTTCTGCGTGGGTTGCTGTTGCCAAGGCTTGTTGTGTTCAATCCGGACACCAACGCTGCAGCACTCGACATCCTTTGTGGGACAGCTCGAATCCAGCTCCTGGTCGTCGTCAACGCCTCCTGGTCCTCGTGGCTGAAGAGTCAAGCTTCACCTCTTTCACCTGAAGCACCCGACATCGGTGGGCATTCGACTATCGTGCCCCTGGTCACTGGCAAGTGACCCAGACTCTGTCCCCTCTGCTTTCAGGTTCTTCTCATCTTCGATCCAGGCTTGGATCTCTTCGGACGCTTCGCATCTTCCCGGCAGCAGCACTTCTCTGCAGACTGCCATTGAAAACGACGACGCGACCCGACACCCTTTGACACCTATGCACCCGGCTTCCCTGGGTGAGGTAACTCGAGTACTCCGGTGCTCCCATGGGTGTTGACCCTAGAACTGTCTAAGCCCAAGAGGGTTTGGTCCTAGTCCATTTCTAAGTGTCCTTAAACTCTAAAACTCTAACCGCGACTTTCCCATAGACGATAACGAAGCTCGCGGCTGTGTTCACACACTGCACACAGCCCCCGTGGGTCCCCTGTGTCACTACCTTGGGTGGTTCCTTGGGGTCCCAGCGATTCTACAGGCTCTAGGCCTTGTGTCTACTTAAGTCGTGTTTCTTATACCACTTTCTTGATATATGGTTTGGTACGCCCCCAAGGCTAATCGTATATTGTGCTAATTTACTGTGCTATTTGACTTGTAACTTGTGTCCTTTGACCTCTAGCCTCATAAAGAGACTATTGGGTAGTGTTTAGTAATAAATACATATATTTTATATATACCTGGTGTGGTTCTCCTTTCATTTGGTCATTCATGAGATTATAACTGGTAAAACAACAGCTTAACGCTCCTTCAAGACTTAGCCTGAAGGCTGCTCTCCATAGCTACCACTAGGATAGCTTTCAATAAAGGTTGTCTTTAAACCTATCATCAATAAAGGTCATTTGGATTGGTGCAAGGTGCCCACTATAATTAGTGGACATCATATACCAGGCCAACTTCTCACATGGGTGACCTGTGGCAGTAAGAATGATTGAATTCAGGCTTGTCTGAGAAGGTAAGGGCTTGTGAGCCACAGACCTCATTCATTGAACAATACATTTATTTGGGGTTGCTCCCCTCTCAAGTGCTTGTGTACATTCCTCCATAACAAATCACCCCTTTATGTTCATTGTAGTGCCAGTATAGTGGAGTCTGAGCCCTTGGTTACACATGAATACGCAGAATATTGTATGGAGGAGGGTCTGGTGGAGGCATTAGATAATTCAGTACAACAATCTGTGAATGGAGCTCTAGCTGTGGCACTGTAACCCTTCCCCAGACAGCTAAAAACTTATGTACATCACGCGCCCATTGATGTTTCAGTGACAAACCCCACTGTTCAGTTGAAGGATCCTGAGGCCACAAAGCGCAAAGTCAAGATGAAAACTGCAAAAATAAACTGCCTCTTTCTGAGGCTCTTGAGAAATTGTCTAAAGTGTATATGACTGATTATGAGTATGGTGCCTTGGTGGGGTGGGGAAGCCTGCAGGTGACCTGGAGGAGTCTGAGGGTAATCAATAGTCAGCTTGGTGAGGTGGGAGAGATCACGATGGGAATTGTCCTGTTTACATCCCTAAGGCACGGCAATGATCTGCAGAAGGGGAGGGGTCCCAATCGATGGCTCTCAAAGGCTGAAGTCGTGGGTGCCAGCAGACCGTTCGAACTGGAGGCTGGTTAGTCCTTCACTGCCATTATCATCACTTCAGAGCCATCTCGCATTGATTTAATGTGGGTGCTGCTACTTTTATCCCTCTACAGTGATGAATTTTGCTATTTCTCCTTTTAAATGTTTTTAAACATGTTCTTATGAAAAAATTTGTACCATGTGCTTTTATGATTTATTTTTTAAATCAAATAAAGCTATATTATTACTACAGTGAGATGCTTTCCCATGCTAGTCATGAGAAATAAGAGATTCGAAAGTCCACATAGGCCTAACATTGGTGAAAAAAAATTACAAGGTATCCATCCAAAGCAACAGCTGAAATCCTGTTCCCACAAGAACATTTCACTGTGAACGTTGAAGAACATTCAGGAATGTCAAGAATTGTACATGTACAGGACAAATAAAGCAACATTTCATTAGTGGCAAATGAAGCAGTGTATTAGGTCAGGGGAAGGGTCAGCATTATAGAAAAACATTTTTTAAAATGACTTTAAATTTGCATTACACATTTTAAATGAAATAAACTCTTAAATCAATATCAAATAAAGTGTAAATAAAATCAATTCAAATACGGATTATGTAGCGCTTTCACCAACTAGTATTACATGGAAATAGTTAACGTTAGAAGTACCCTACTAACCCACTTTTTCTCAACATTCTTATAAACATACATTTTTCTAAATTCACACCATAAAATTTGTTTTTCACTTTTCATAAACTATAGAATCTCTATTATTATTATGCGAAATTTTGAAGCTTGTATCTAGTTTCTACACATTTTTGCACCTACTTTTCTAAATGGTGCATTCAATAGAAAGCAATAGAAATACTAGGCCACTTTATTATTAACCAAGCTTCATCATTATACGTTAATAAACAACATATTCATAGGTAATTTTCATTAATGCAACTCGTTTATATGTATTAGTATTAGTTTGTGTGTATGTTTTCTTCATCTTGCATTTTAAAGCATGCTTTTATAGTGCTTTTACTGCACTTGTCTCGGTTTCATGTGTCACTGTGTCTAACGTGCGAAGTGCACTTTCAGCTTTTCGTGTCTCTAATCAGTAAATGCGTGGGGTATTATAATTTTTAAAATATCGCATCATCACCTGTTAAATAAAGTACAGCCAGTGCAGAGCAGACTGACATTCTCTCACAACTTAGTCCTGGGGCCTTTGCCTCAGGTGCAACAAAATAGCCACACCACTGAATAAAATCACTTTTTGATCACAGAACACAGAGACACTCTCTAGCTCCCAAGCAACGTTTATCCCTCTCCCACCTGCAGTATCCCTTAAAGTGTATGCAGGGCACCCCAAGCCGGCCACCTACATCTTGTAGCCCCAGCCTCTCTGTGTCCTATAGAGCTCAGTGAACAAAGGAGAGAGAAAGTAGTAACCATCAGCCTTGTGCTATGTTTTGATCTTTAAAAGTGCTGTTTTTCCCTACCCATGACTGTTTGAATTTAATCTCTGGTCCACTGTACTGTGCTTAGGCATGCGGGGCAATCCCCAGCCCCCAGCCCCCACCCCTCCTTTTGTTTTGTATTTTTAAGTTTAAAAGGCAGACTACACCCTCACCGTCTAAGCAGAGTGTGTTTGTTAGATTGCTGAATCTGCTTTAAGGTTTAAAACTGTGTTTGGAAAGTGAATGCAACCCTCGATTTTGGCTAGAAAAAGGTTTTTTTTGAAGTGTGCGAAAAGCAGTATTTCAGTGGCTTAGATTTGGGCCCACCTGCAGGGTGAACCAGGGTAAGAAAAATGTGGATTGAGCCTGTCTGTATCCAGGGAGATTCTGGTCTTCAGGAGCAGCTCACTGCCCCCTGGCCATCAGCCAGGGACTTTCTGATTGGCTCTCTAGCTCCCAAGCATCCCTGAGCCCTCCCCCCTGCAGTATCCTTTAAGGTTTGTGCGTGGCACCCCAAGACAGCCACCTCCATCTTTTTCGCCCCAGCCTCTCTTTGCCCTGCAGAGCCCAGTGAATAAAGGAGTGAAAAGGTAGTAAGAACCAGGCTTGTGCTGTTTTGTCAATCCTTCAAAGTGCTATTTTTTTACTACCCGTGATTGATTCAATTTAATCTCTGGTCCTGTGTGCAATTGGTACTGTTAAAAACTGTGGGGCATATTAGCAACACCCACGTTAAAATTATCGTCGTTTTAGCGGCAGGAAACTGCCGCTAAAACGGCGATAATGGGCTTGCTAATATGCGTTATGGAATTCCAATAGAAGCCCAGGTTAGATGTGCAGGACATCTAACCTGGGCTTCTATTGAATTCTATAACGCATATTAGCAAGCCCATTATCGCCGTTTTAGCGGCAGTTTCCTGCCGCTAAACGGCGATAATTTTATCGCCGGTCTTGCTAATATGCCCCTGTGTTTTTTTTGCTCATGACTCGTTGAATTGAACTCTTGGTTTCTGTGAATTGGGTACTCTTTAAACTACCTGTGACTGTTTTTCTACCTGTGACTGTTTTAAATCTGTCCTAGTTTCCCCTGTATTGTGCTTAGGTGTTCAGGGGTAACCCCCTTTTTTTCTTTTTTTCAAAGTTAAAAAGGCAGACTACACCCTCAGAGGCTAAACAGAGTGTGTTTACAAGACTGCTGAATCTGGTTTAAGGTTTAAAACTGAGGGACATATTTACAAAAACTTAACACCGCCATAGCGTCATTGTTTTGACGTTACGGCTGCTTTTTTTTATCGCCATATTTACAAATTGCCGCTAACTAAAGTTACTGGCAATTTTCTCACGTAAACAGGAGTTTTCGAGATCACCACTTCTGTTAGTGTGACTTAACGAAAATGAGATGCAAGGTAGGGGCTCCCATGAAAAAACTGCTGCAAAACACAAAACGTGACATTTACAAGGAAATCCCAGTAAGGCGCTAAACTGAAAAAACTGCCGCAAAGTCAAATTAGCGGCCGTTTTCTAACGTCAATACTTACCTGGTCTTAAAAATGGCGCAAACACACCTCAACGACACCATGGAGCTTCTGCTACTTCAACTTGGAGCATACAAGAAGATCACCCCCACCCCCACCACCCCACCACCGAGGCAGCACCTCCGAAGAGAGCGGGTCTACTGCCAGAGGATCACCCTCATACACCTCCATTCTGATGAGGTCATAGCCCATTACAGCCAGTTCTCCATTCTACTCCTGCTCAACCAGATAGCTCCAAGGCTGCAGGCAACATCCCAGCGCAGCACAAACATCCCTCCACAGACCAAGCTACTTGCTGTGCTGCACATGTTGGCCTCAGGGACTTTCCAACCGACCACCGCCAGAGTGGCCGGAGTTTCCCAGGCATCCTTCTCCAGGTTTATCCCCACTGTCCTGGATGCCATCATCAGCCTGACGCCGCAGTATCTTCACTTCCCCAACACTGAGCAAGAACAACTCACCAACAAGCAAGGCTTTTATGCCATTGCAGGTTTTCCGCAATGGACTGTACCCATATGCAACTTCTGCCTCCTGCGGACACTGCCCACATCTACAAGAACAGGAAGCGCACAGACTCCACGAATGTGCAGGAAATAGTCGACCATTTTGGTGTGTTCCTGAATGTTGTGGCCAAGTACCCAGGCAGTGTCCATGATTCATTTATCTTCCGCCAATCGGTCATCAACCAGCAGTTCCAGAATGGCATCTATGGAAATGACTTCTTGTTGGTAAGTACAAACTGAACACACCTCAAGTCACTCAATCATGTAGGTCAACTATGTGAGAATGCACATGTAGCAAATTGCATTGTGCATATATTGTTACTGGGCCAACTGCTATACACAAACACATAATGGCAAAGAACAACATATGTAATTAGGTCCGACAAGGGTGTAGGCTAGAAATGCACACATAACCCACTTAGTCACTCAGGTAATACAGATCTTCCAGAACTCCTCAGCCAAAATTTGCAAGGAATGAATGCAGCAGGTGCCACAAGCGATCTGCCTGCGCTGTGTTAATTCAGAAGCAAAGTGATGCGTCATATGTACAATGAGATGATGGATCATTCTGCTGTCCCCTGCGCTGGTGTACAATTAGCTGACATGCACCCATGCAGGCAGCCCTGCACCATGGTGCAAGGTGTCTGTGTCATGGGGATGAAGGTTTTTGTGCATGAAGGGAAACCTTATTGCACAAAAACAATCACAAAAGGTGATTTTCTGTTCCTATGTGTTGTTTCAGAAAGCAGCATGCATAGAAAGAGCAAAGAAATAAAGAGAAATGTAAACGCATCTCCATGTTGCGCATCCCTAAGCCTCCCCTGGTGAGGCGTATCATTCTGATGCATTTCCAGGTTTACGATTTTTCGTAAAGCTGGAAATTTTGCCAAATACATGGGTGTTGTGTGGGAACACCCACGTCCAGTATATAGAAGGCCTGGGAGAGGGATAGGAGGTCCTTCTCCTAGGTCTGAAGCGTAGAGAGGTACTTCCACCTTATGGAAGAGAGACAGGAGGGATACGTCCTCCCAAATTGCTTCATACTCACACAAAGTCTCCCACCTAATATTTTAACACAGTGTTGTGTACCAGTGTTATCAGGTGGAACTCCGCCTGCCTAGAGGCCGGGAAGGAAAGGGTTCCTTTTCTTTAAATAACCCTCACACACTCTAATAGTGTCATGCTTCATCATGGGGTTCACCCCAACTCCTAAAGGTCAGGAAGGGCTCAACCATATTCCAGGGAGCACTTGAAAGAAGAAGACCAGGGGGCATAAAGATTAAAAATCCTCCAGCTTACCCCAAGGTACCCTTTATTGGTGGAGTAGTCAGGGATGTTAAAAAGAATATAAGGAGGGTATTAGGATATAATGGTCCTATGACCCTACACCGACATGTTTCAGCCCTACTCTATGGCCCAGAAAAGTTTGGGGCTTTCATCGGGGTGATTGGAATCACCTCCCTGGTGTGTTTGCCCTGCGTTGTATCTAGTTCATACAGATAAGATGCATGTAACACTGCATCTAGGGGCAAAGTGTATACTTGCCCTTCTTGTTAGTTTTTTCTTTTTGAGTCTACTCTGTAATTAAAAAGGCCATATTAATACTGGTATTCATAGTATTTTTTCATATTATGAATGGCCAGTGCATTACATCGAATCCCAATGCGAGATTC
Organism: Calotriton arnoldi; assembly: GCA_963921515.1. Classification (NCBI taxonomy): domain Eukaryota; kingdom Metazoa; phylum Chordata; class Amphibia; order Caudata; family Salamandridae; genus Calotriton; species Calotriton arnoldi. The sequence goes on from CAWUFW010016735.1 coordinate 248,269, forward strand.
TATATGGTAGCATGCATAACACAGTGCACACTCGTGTTGTGGTACCGTTAACCACTCAGTTATCATTAATAGGGTGCCGGAATCTGAGCTTTTCTAATCAGGTCTCCCGTAGCAATACACATGTTGAGTGCCCACTAATTCAGGGAGAGCTGTTGGTGTATCACTCATATATATCATATCCTTTCAGTCATAGTAGCTTTAGCAGTGAAGGCCTATTGGTGATACGAACATCCGTCCATTCCCAGTTGGGTCGTCCTGTAGTCACACTCTTTGGTGTTTAAAATGGTGTTAAGGTAGGAAAAAAAAGAAGAACCAAAAGTGAGGCCGAGTTACTGTATTCACTTAATGTAACACACACCATATTCTCAATCCAATGCGCATCCATGCAGAGACTTACTTCGTCAAGGGTCCTACCCTGCTGCCATTCCTATTTGGTTCCACTGCTCCAGGCTTGTGATTACCTAGTGCCGGTAAGCATGTGTTTTTATGTCCGGTCATGCCGTTGCGGCCGCTGATCAGATCTGCTGCCCCGCCCATATCGGGCGATGTAACGTCATTGAGACGTCCAGTGAAACGGCCAGAGGTGTTCTGGATAGGACGTCTAGCACAACCACCTGGTCTTAGCAGGACTACAGAAGGCCAATGGATTAATTGGAATCATAGTTCTGTTTATTTTATGTGAACGCAGATGCCGGAGGTACTGCTGTTGGGGGGGGCATCAGTGCGTGGCATGAGGGAGAAGGATTCTGATACTCCAATTCGCCCGTTATTTTTGTGAAAATTTGGTGTGTCTGAAGTGCTACTTTGAGGGGACTTCATTCTACTTAGTTGGAGAACCATATTGATGTAGTGTACTTATACGCCTGCACATCCCATATGAGGATGTGGCAGGTATACTTAAAAATGTTGTACACATCGGTGTATGCAAGTACAATGTCTGAGTATCTGTGGTATTGGGGCACATCTTATATGTTGCTACTACTTCTGGAAGTGATATTTATACTAATATCAATATGTAGCATGTATTGAAGGAGAGATTGGAATATGCCTTTCAGTTTGGAGACAGCTGACTCCAAGGGATCTCATTGTTGGGTCCTGATCTATGTGTATTAAGCGTGTAGACCCATCGTTGTTCTTTTTTCCAGTAATTTATGTGTTTATCCAGTGCTGTAGATTAATTTTTCAATCACCGTCCATTTTATATCTTGGTCAGCATGTCCCTTCTCTACATAATATGTCGTAATATGTAGTTAATTTCGTGGATGTCCTTTTACATCGTATAGTACTTCTATGTTCACTTATACATATTTTTACCTTTCTGGTGGTCATCCCTATATAGCGATGACCACAAGGGCATGTGATCAGATAAATGACATTGTTGCTATTGCAATTAGTGTGATGTCTCTGTTCCCACGGAGTAGGAAGGCCCAGGTCGATAGAATTGAATTGTGTGGTGAATGGACATATAGTACAGGAACCGCATGGAAAGTGTCCTTTGACTCGTGGTCGGTCCCATGGGGTAAGTTGTTTTTCTTGTGGGCCTTTCCAGCTCTCCCTAAACCCTCCGATGCACAATCATAGCCTAATATAAATTTTCCCACTGTCGTTAAGTTTCTCCTTTGTCCATACAATGCCATTCCTGCCACAGATGACATCCAAGAATTGGATGTCAAACACATCTGTCACAATCTCCCATGCTCAATTATGTCTAGCGTGTGCTAACCTATGCCCTGAATTTGGTCAAGGGGACATAAAACAAGACATTTTGGGCCACAGAAACCAGTCTCATGGGATGAGGGATAGTCATCTAGCATGCTGCCATGGTGGAGGACATGGCCATTGTCCCACTACCTGGTCATGTGCAGAAATAATGCTGAGCGTACAAAATAAAAATAGGTAGTCATGTAAGGCAACCCACTAGGAAGGACATCACACACTTAGCAAATGGCAACATTGCCTTCCATGGACAATTTGTCAGTCAGCAACATTCAAGATATCGTGAGACCACAACCTCAACATACCCCGCAAATGAAGCACATCCATTTAAATAGCTTCAAGTGTTGGGCCACCCTCCTGAATCCCAAATGAGGATACAGAAGCATAGGGGTCATCCTCATATACACCATGATTAGTCCCTGGAACTTGTATCACATAATGTAAGAAGGAGTAACATAGCAAGATTTCTGACATATGTATCATATTACCTAATGTCCACTCCACACAACAAGATAACATGTCCACAATGTGCCAACGGTGTCAGCTTAGTCATGCAAATACATCAATCTGTAAATATATTTGAGTATGAAGAACATGGATGTTGTGTATGTCAAACAAAAGCACATTGCTACTCTTTGGTCTGCATTCAGGTTAGCTCAGCCCTCTACACAATCACCGATGTACAGTGGCACACCAAATATCACGATCAAACATCTGCACATCCAGATATTGTCTGGGACATGTATGTAAGCACAATTCATATTGAACAGCTACAACTAGGCAATGAGAAAGCAAATTTTCCCTGTTGTGAACTCAGTGGGCCCTAAGGTGTTCCCATGGCCAAGAGGAAAGATGACATAACACACTCATCTGAGTAAGCTAATGAATCACAGACACCTGTACTGCACTAGTGATGCTAGACAATACTGCTTAACATAACACAACTAATGACATAAATAGCAGACAATGAAAAGCACAAGAAAATTTGGTGAGAAACTACATCACCCTAGCTCTCATCCAAAGGAACAGACTGTGCAGCAAGTACACATCACATTGCATATACACAACACATCTCATCTAATCACAACTAAGAATGACTACAAGGGTATTTCGTGTTTGTCACAGTGGTAAACAGAACTGCATGTGCCAGCACCAACACACAATGAATGGATAACAAACAGTGTCCAAGATATGATATACACTTGCGCCAAGGTGTCTTGACTTGCAGTGCATGTAGTATACTTGTGACAATGTCAATGTCTAAACGCCATACGCACATAGGAAAATGTATGGTGTCCCAAAAATGGCCAGTATGCACTAACATGTGATGATCAAGACTCACGTGGTCAAAATGATCTGCTTTTATGTCCATGCCTGACCCATTGCAAGTTTAACATGAAGATGATCAAAGCCAATAACACATTTTGCACTAATTGAAGTAACCCCTACAGCCATTGCCATCTGTCATGTTATCGGAAGGATGATGAGTATAAAATTTATGTAAAGGTACCCATACATCCTGACAGTTACAACATGGAGGTATTACACAGAACCGGGCCAATGGCATTTTAGTGCTGTGTAGGCTGCAAACTATAGGCAATTAAATGGCATAGATGCAGCTTATTTGTATGTACCACACCATGTGGAAAGAGAATGTAGAAAGCTGCACAATGGACACAAAGTCAAAAAAATCTACACCGCTAACACATCAGGATATTTTTGTTTAGCCCTGCGACTAAACAAAAAGGCAGGGATGCTCCCTATCAATGAGACAGGGTGCCTTCCTGTCTTATTCCCCTACATTGGCGCACAATGGCTGCCATGCGCCAATGCAGGCACCCTTGTGCCATGGTGCAAGGCTGTCTGCGTTGCAGAGCTGATTGATGTTGTGCAGCAAGGGACACTTTCCTGCACAAAAACAATCAATCCAGGCAATTTCCTCTTTCTATGTGTTCTGCAGAATGCTGAACACATAGAAAAAAGAAAATAAGTGGAGAGATGAAAACATTTTTCCTTGTTACACCTCACAAACACCACCCTTGGGGTGGGGTTAGATTAGACACACTACCAGGTTTCCGCTTTCTCATAAATCTGGGAATGCTTCAGATTGCATGGGTTTTGCATGAGAATGCCCACAACAACACCCATGAAAAGCCACTTTCACGCAGTTTCATGCGTTGAAAAGGGGACATATTTACAAGGTGATGAAATTTATGTGGCCTTGTAAACATGCTGTGGCACACTGCAACCCCGAAACATCAAAAAGGGACGTTACAGAGGTGCAAAAGTGCCACTAGGGCCTCATACATGAGGCCCTTGGATTTTCGATCATCTCCCACAATTCATCCTTGGCAAGCTCAACGACTACATGGACCTCCTGCCATTGCAGCTATGAGCACCAAGGAGACCACCACAGCCACCCCTGTCATGCATCACTGCCCTGAACAACTGCTCCGTTCCCTTTGGTTGATGACTGGACCTGATCCCCTCTAAGTGCTGACCTCGGTAGACCGGAACGTCAGCAACAGGAAGCTGGAGACCGGCAACTGCAGAAAGCCAGAGACTCTCCGGAGCCGTCTGGAACCGTGAAGAAGAAGAAATGCACAACCAGTCAACCTTTAATTTGTTTATCTGCCGTCTGAGGAGTCACATTTGGGAGCCGGACGTACTACGCACCGGATGTCCACATTGCGGTAGAGCCATCGTCGCTGGGGGAGCGTTCAGGGGAAGTGTCGGGATACTGTCTCTGAGTCCGATTGTGCATCGTCGCCGCAGCATGCAGCACCTTCCGCCACTTTTGTATTACCTGCTCCAGAATGGGGTTGGCTTGTAGTTGTGGTAGTGGACACTTGCTCCTCCTACTACTACCACTACGACTGGCTTCACTAATGACATCTTGTTGTGCAGACCCTTCACTCTTTGTCTGCAGCACCTGGCAACTAGTAGATTCCAGCCAGGTCGAGATCTGTTCAGTGGTGTCAAATAATTGCATGCCACCATCTGAGACCACTCGCAGCCTTGCCGGGAAGAGGAGGGAACAATTGATGCCCAACTCTCGGAGGTGTCGCTTAACCATTAGAGACGAGCCCCTCTGCCTCTGCACCCCCGTGGCGTAGTCAGGGACGAAAAGTACTGTGGTGTTATCCCCTTTCACCTCTCCCAGCTTGCGTATCTCCCTCAGGACTTTGTCTCAATTCCTGTAGGATGCGGAAGAGAAAGGGTCTAGGACATGTCCCCGGCGGCGGATGGCTCACAGGCATTCAATGGGCCCGCTCCACAACAAATAATGGGGAGAGTGCACTTGCTGGCAGTAGATCACGCAACCATGTCTTGGTATATGCCCCTGCATCAGCCCCTTCTTATCCCTCAGGCAGTCCCACCACCCTCATGTTGCGACACCAGGGCGGCCTTACGCATCCTCCGCTCTTCTTTCTAGTGGCTTTACACGTACTATTAGCTGCTGTACCTCCTACGCTGCAGTCCAGGTAATAGGGCAGTCTTTGGCCAGTTTCTGCTCAATGTCATGTACCTTGTCAGTCAGCTTGCGATGATCTGCGCCCTCCAGGGTGAAGTCAACTGTGATTTTGTCGATGCGGCCCTCCAGGGAAGTGCGTGTTTGGTCGAGGGAACTACCCGCTGCAAGTTCAGAGCCTCGTTTTGAGTTCTAGGTGTCCATTGTTACCTGCCCCTGTGGCCAGCTACCCCCAGCCGCTCGGTTCACAGACAAGGAGGAGCAGCCAGGTGTAGACGCCGCCCCCCATGTGCAGTTGGCCCATCATTGCGCCAGATGCCCAGGCACTATGTATGACATGAGTGCAGTCCAGTGTGGCCAGTCGGCTCCTCTCCTCCAGTCAGGTGTATGTTAGACAGAAATCTTTGTTCGGGCTGCACCAAGGGAAATCCCCTGTACACCCAAGAGCTTACTACCATGGGACGAGGAAAGGCTGAACAACACGGTCACCTCCTCTGTTCTAACTGTGGCAACCAGATTCCATGTTCCCCAATGCCCCAGGAAGTCATGGTGGTACAAGCAGCACGCCCAAGGCTCTTGGCCAGACACGACCCCGGGCCTCCTCTACTCCCCGTCCCACCTTCTCCTAACCTCGACATCAATACCAGGGCTCAAACCGCTGCGCTCTCTCCAAATCTGTGACTCAGCCAGCAGGATCTTCAGCCAGGCCGGATTTCACAAGCCTGGGTGCAGCAGTGGCCTCCGAGTCTGCAGGGGAACCTCCTGATGCAGGTGATGCAACAAGGCCCTCTTAGGTGCGAAGTCACGGTTTTCCCGCCACACAAGTTCGGCACAGCTCAGGGGCCTCACCCTCCACAGCACCCAGCCAGCACTACCTCCTCCGGCCTGATGATGCTGAGAGGTCTAGCCCAACATCAGCAATCTCCTCTGTCATACCGGTGTAGTGTTGGTGCGTGTCATGCAATGGAGGCTGCCCTAAGTTTTTGCGCAGGAGCACCTCAACCGATCACAGCTCCAAGGGGCACCAGGTGGGCTTCTCAGGTCAGCAATGTGTCTCCATGTGACCTGCCAGACTTTGCCACCAGGTAAGAGCAATCGCTAACGCCGCAATGTCTACAGCTGCGGCCCACATGCTCGGGCCTGACACGCCCCGCCTCCACCGTCAGTCTGCAGTGACTCCACAGCACCTGTGCCTCCCACTCCGGGTCTCAGACAAAGGTCCAGCGAGGTCTCCATACCCCAGGGACTGTCTGTGCTTCCAGGCATTGGCCGCCATGGTGTCTAAAGGATGGCGCATTGTAAAGTGCTGCATCGCTGTTTTTCCCAAACGATGCGCCACTTTTCAGACATGAGCCCCTGATTCGGCATTTCCTCTTTCCCCAAGACTCTGGCTGGACATCCTGGCTGTTGGTGGGTTTGGGGTGGTTGTTGACCTGTGCTGAACTTGGTCATGGCTGCTCCATTCTGCATTCCATTGTATTCATTTTCTATTATTTCCGCAGAGGTGTATTTGTAAGCTCTTTTTGCCTCTAGAGGCAGAAAAGTGACGAAGGGCTGACTAACGTGATTTTTTTTGCCCGCTAATTGGCTGGCTGTCACTTTTTTCACTCTAGCGTCAAGATTTTTATCGCTGTGACGCTAGAGGTAGGGGCAATGTTGGCCGCTGCCAGCTGATCCTAAAGCCATCTAACGTTGTATTGTACATACTTCACTAACATGACAATGGATGTCAGCGATAGACACCGTAAAAAATATTTGCTGCTAAGCAACTTTAAAACTGCGTAGCGGAAAATCTGGTAAATATGCCCATGAGTGCTTTTGCACTGACCAGTGTAAATGTGCACGTCTTTGCCTCCACCTAAGCAAATACTCCAATGAGAATCTGTAGTCAACATTCGCATTGTATGCAGTATTATAATTCTTCAGTACAAGTAGTGAATTCTTGTTGTTCAAGATATTGTGACTGTAAGCCCATTACATTGGTACACACATCACAGCAATGTGTTATGTAACAGCCTCATATATATCCACACATACAACCTCTGGTAATCAGTATGAGTACCACTGATGCATGCTTTATCTATCACACATTATTATATCTGGATATGCATTAATGTGAGGAACGAGTGCATGTTGACAGCTCAGAGTTCTGATTTCAAGACATATCAGAATGAATAAAGTCACCTACACAACACAGATCACATGCCATGGCCATATGGTGTTGTTAGGCATGCAGTATTCTGCAATATGGTACATTTGCTGATCAGCTATCACTTAGCGGCAAATCTTTTGCCGCGTTTTCACGTAAGCATTAATTTTTTAATACCCACTATGGAAAACACTCACAAAATACCTGTGTCAACAATGCAAAATTCCCGCTTACCGCTTTGCAGCAGCATTTTTCACGCAGAGTCCAAAACCGGGCCGCAAACGCCCAGGAAGTTTAGTCAGCATGCATTCTGTTTCATGGAGGAGTACTGTGCACTTTCACTTTCACTTTTAACCACACTGTTAGTGTCTGTGGAGATTTGTGGAGGTGTTTTGAGGTGTCTGCTGGTTTTGTGGTGTGAGAGAGTGGTTTGGTGTCTAGTCTGCTGTCCCTACTGTCCGTGTCAAGTCCTGTGTCGCTGTCTTTCCATGTTTTTTGCGTATTTGTGATTATATTGTCGGGTGTTTGTCTAAGGGGTATATTTGTTAGTTATATAGAGTTTTGGGGTATTTACTCTAGTTTTGTATTGAATAGTGGGTTAGTTGTGTTGTGGGAGACGTTGGGTGAGGGTAGGGAGGTCTTTTTGACAAAGGAAGCATTGGGGGCCTTCCTCTGGCTGGTTAATTTGTTTTTGCCAAGGATGGTGGAGTGGGGGGCGTGTCCTGCAGGGCTACAATGTGAAGGTCAGAAAGTTGAGGGGGGAGCACATCCGCCACCACATGTTGCGCATATTCGGGGTGGACAGGACTGTCCACCAGTGGAAACACTGATGGCAGGATTGTGTTGGATGTGAGGGAGACATTTTGGATCACCTGGGGATCATTGTTGGCAGGCAAGGCTGTAAGTACATGACAAAAGTTGTATGATCTCCCAGTGGGTTTTCAATGTTAACAACTGTAGTCAGTGACACAATGTAATGTACGCAACAGGATGATGCCATCAACTTTGTGAAAACAGAAGCTGCCTAGCTCCAACACAAGCACGCTAGCACCATTGTGCAAGTGTGCTTGCGTTGAAGTGAACGATTGTTCAGGTGCAGGAATGTGTTCCTTCCTGCACATAAACAATCAGAAATGCTGTTATTACATTTCTATGTGTGCTGCGCAATTCAGCATACATAGATATCGAACAATGCGATTCTTCTATGAGGTCTGTCAATGTGCAGGAAGGGACACCTTCCTGCACATGAGCAATCAATGGTGTTTTGCTGGGCCTATGTGAGCTGCACAAGGCAGCACACATGGAAAGACGCAAAACCTGATGGAATCAATCATCTATCCTCGTTGTGCAAGTGTCTAACAAGTTTTTGACTATTCTCAATCTAGGTGCAGGGCCATATGCATGCCAACCATTTAAATATGGTCCAGTGTAATATACTATGGGTGTTGTGGTGGAAGGCCCATCACAACACCCATTCCCTAAACATACTAAGTAGAGTGTGAAAGGCTGCCTTATACACAAGGCGGCGTTAAGCCATGTCAAGTGTCTAAGCACAGCCTTGTGAATAAATGTAAGCCCCTATTGTCAACACAACGTCCAGAAAAGTGACGCTGTGGAGGCAATAGTGCCTTGTGAATGTGTCCCTCAAGTTGTAGTCACAATATGGTCACATATACTTGCAAGATCGTCTTGTAGTCCACATTCCTGCATTGGTCATGTGTTGTTTGTCAGACAGTCAATTCACATTCCTTCATGTAGGCAACATGAACAGAGACATTACTGTAATAGTTTATAAATTTGTATGTAGATGACTTCAATAATGAACATGACACATGTGACAACTCATGTCTGATACAAATTATTTTTTTCATGTGTCATAGCTGGTCAACCATTGTTCACTCAGGCTGACGTTGATGCTTCATGGACCCACACGCCACTGGTGAGAGCCTTAGGCTATGTATTTTGCTTTTCCCAAAACAGATATTAGTTTTTGATGAATGCTCCTGTATGTTGTTGAATAGAGTCTCGGTGTGCATTACATGGACATCACCTCTAGCATGATGAGGCAGCATCAAGATGAGATTTTCGCAGATATTTATGATGTACTGATGGAGCACAGAATTAGCCTTCTTGCCTTTACATTGCGCATCACCAGTTTGTGCATCCCTGTACCGTACTAGCAACTATATGGCTCATTTCAGTGTTATGCTGAACATGTAGGCACTCTGCCACCGTTGTGCTAGGGGGCCTGCGTTGGTGCTAGGAAGAAAAGTGGACACTGTGGTTAATGAGAACTGGTGTGTGCCCCTTATTATGGCACTGTGAGAGGGACGGGCGGAAGAAGAATCTAGGAGGCCGGATTGGTGGATCAATTTTGACAAGGTTTTATTGAAGGACCAGAAAGCAAAAGTCAAAAATAAAGGCAGGGTCTTCTCTTCTTCTCTTCTTCGTATTTTGTCCGTGGTCTTCCTCTGATGTGGTTCGTCTTCTTCTGAGAGGGACACCCCAGGAGGCTCAGCAAAGAGAAAAGAGAAGGTGGCGGTAAGCTTTACTGTCCATGCAGCTTACTTTTAGGACAGGGCCCTTCACCGTCCCAGGAAGAGGGTGATGCTCATGCAATAAAGAAAGTGCCACAAGGAGAAAAGAAAAAGAAAGGAACACAAGATAGCCGAAATATGCCAGCATTAAGACGTCTCATCCACTTGTCTAAACAGCCCCTTAACTTCAGGGTGCTGAGGATGGACCTATAATACGGCGGTTTTTGTAGTCAATGAATGGAGGGTAGGGAAGGCAGAAGTCGGGAGATATCCCTTTTCTATCCACTGGCTTCCGCAGGGTCAATTACTTGGAAACGATGTGCTTGGTTTGAGGGTAGGGCTCGTGGAGGATAAGTGAAGCGTTATATACAGTGCAGGGCTTGGGTGACAACTTTATTATACATTGTGCAGACCCCAGTGCCTCCCTTTTCCCGGTTCCCTCCCCTCACTCCCCCCCCTCCCGATTCACGTACCGCAATGGCCGCAACTCTCCTGAGTTGCGGCGGCTCACAGGCATCCTCCGGGGGTATCCACCACTCCTCGGACCAGGTCTCCGAACCTCCGTCTTCCTCTCGGTCTTGAGGTGTGGCTTTCTCTGGATTCTCCTCCTCGTCGGACAGGCCGCTCTCTCTCCGCTCCGAGACAGGATGTCTTGCTACGGCGTCTTCCTCCCTCACAGCAGTCCGGCTTCTCCTTTCCTCGGGATTCTCGCGCGCTTCCGGGTTCCCTGGGAAATCCTCACATGGCGTTAGCCCCGCCTCTCTTCTTTTCCATTGGCCCAGGGTTCCAGATGGGCGGACTCCCTCCTGTACGGAAGAGGCATCGGGGAAAGTTTACCCTTGCTCCCCCGGCCTCTCAGGAACATTGAGTGTATTTACAGGACCCATAGGAGGTAAAGGCAGGAGGTGAATGGTGGATATTGAGTTGGCCCCCTCACAGGCACATTCCTTGCTTCCATGCATTTGCAACATGTTGGAGCAGATTGTCAACCAATTTGGTATGACACCACCCTACACCATTCTTCTCAAAGGGTGCCCATATACAATCCTTTTATTTGATGTTCGGTCCTATGGTATCCATTGTGTCCCTCCTTCACAATTACTTCGGATGTTGTGGGCTGTGGGTGCTTCTACCAAATTCAATACTGTATGAAGTTGTTACACTATGTACCTGCAATCGGCGTAGTATTGTGATGTCAAGTGTAAATTCTTAGTCAATTCACAAAGTGAATATGCCTTCTTGGTAGAGCAGCATGTGTACATGGCAACATTAGTTCACTTCTGGCTACAGAAACATAAAATATGATTGGGGTCATCTGTATTGAATATGCGAGTCAGTGAATCTTGTGAAGTTACTGTAGCACTTTCACTGTGGCCTTAAGTGTAAATTGTGTATGTTCCTCCAGCCGATGCATGTGGGTTTCACAGTGTACATACAGATGAAAAAACGTTTGAGGGATGTTGGTGATGTGTATGACCAGACATGGAATCCATGTACACACTGGCCTGATGTAGCGGTCACTGATGATCAGATCATTGGAGCAACAGTTGTCAGTGACAAGTATCATTCCAAAGAGGTAGTCTCATACTCAAGCTGAAATCTGGTGTACGGTACAATGTTGGATGAGTGGTCTAACCCAGACCTACAACTGGCTTGAATGAGTCAATGCAACCGTAAGACCTAGTGATGTGCCCAACTACACTTTCAGACAATCCCTATGTTGCTTCTAATGTACTAAATCTAGGACATGTTGGGGCATATTTCCAAGCCCCTATCTCCACCACAACGTTACTTTTCAGGACGTTGTGGTGGCGATAGGGGCTTTGCCTTAGTCACAAGGCAGCGTTAAGCCACTTAGCGTAGCTTAACGCTAACTTGTGAGTAAGGCCCCCTTTCACCCTATACTTAGGGTGAAAGGGGTGGGCAATGTGTGTTGCGGTGGGCGTTCCTCCGCAACCCCCATTGATTTTGACGCTGCCCCTTTAAATAAGGGCAGTGTAAAATGGAGCAGCGCAAAAAAGTTAAGACCAGGGAAAACATGTCCTTAAACATGCGCAATAAGAAGAAATGTTTCATTTCTCCTTGTTTTTGCAGTTTCTATGTGTGCTGTGCTGTGCAGCACACATAGAAACAGCAAAAGGCTATTGATTAATCATGTGCCACATAAATGATTTTCCACTCAATGCAGACACCCTTGCAATATGGTGCAAGGGTGCCTGCGTTGGCGCTATCCTGATAAGTTTGGTGCCAGCGCAGGGGGAAACGCAGGGCTGCACCAAATTGCTATAAATATGGTGCAGCCCTGCGTTTCATGCTGCGCTCTGCCACTTTCTAGTAAATTTGCCCCCTTGTCTTTCAAATAGCTGAGGTTTTTTTGTTTTACAAAGTTTTATATAGCGCGAACTTGACCCGAATCAGGTATCAGAGCGCTTTACATAGCACCAGTTGCGTTACATGAGGACACATTCATTTTTGTTAGGCACGGGGAGATTAAGTGATTTGCCCAGAATCACAGGATGTTCAGCGTCATTGCCGAGACTCGAACCCAGTTCCCGCTCGACCGCCCTAGCCGTTAGGCCAAGTCCTCTCCCAGTTGTGACTTACATTTACTCAGATGCTTTAGGTAGATGTATACATGCTGACTCATGGATGTGTAGCTGTGGAGACCCATCTAACTATGTAATTTTTTAATATATTTGATTTAGTTCACAGTTGTACATGAGTAACACTGTGGTGCTTAGTGGTCTGCCACTATTTCAACTAGTGTATCCTATGCCTTGGTGTAAATGTCATGCCCTGGTTCTGCAATGGGCCTGTAAAGCTGTCTCCTTGAGGACATTACCCTGGTAGACTCAGTCTGAGTTTGTGTCAGCATCATCATTAAACTTAGCTAATCTTCCACTGTTGTTCCTCCACTCTGCCATTGATATGTCCCATGCTATAAATTACCATGTCGGTATCACTATCAGGTTGTAATAAGAGTTTTGCTTCACATTGAACTTGTCAGGTCATGTTAGAAGTAGCAAACAGTTAATAAGAGTGTAAAGTTCATGTTTTTGTACACTTGTGTTTGGGAGATACATGGTGAACCTTGTTATTTGTCTTGGTTCTTACATCTTGTCATGTGTGTATTTCATTACAGACAACATGTCACCTGAGGCAACCAGGGTGTTCAATCTGCGGAAGGACCGCTATAAGCACATACGCAGAGTGGCTAAGGGGTACCATGCCATGGAGAGGAGGTACTGTGAAGACAAGGCGGCCGGACGGTGGAAGTCCATTCCGGAGGGTGCCAAGAAAAGTGGAAACCAGAGTGGTGTGCTGAATGCCTCTTCAGTGCAGCAGAGGGACAATGACAATATGTCAGGCCCTTCCAGTGTACAATGTGGAGGCACACTTCCTTCCCGTCTGCTGCTCCCCAAAATACGGCACCTGCCCCATCTGCCAACCAACATCGGCTCATCTACCGGCTGCCCCATCACAACCTGCCCCGCCAAGCACAGTAGCTCAACCGGCTGCAGCAGCACCGGCACAACCAAGACAGGCAATCGGGTACAGCAACGAAGGCAGAAGGCTACTTTTGGACCTTAATGTTTGCATGGCATCTGTGGAGTGGGACATTTCGGAAATGATGACCCACGTACAGGACATAAAGGGTGCCCTGGGGGTCCCTTTCTGAACCAAAACTGATTGTGCAGTCCCCCTTGTACAGTCCCCCAATTCCTTGGTGCTAAATTTTATCTGTTTTATTACTGTAGAATATTATGTAGTGTTAGTTGTAGGTTTAGAGTAGGTTTAGTTTAGTGTTAGGTGAAGGTAAGGTTTTACATTGTAGTAGAGTTTTACATAGTGTTTTGGGTTAAGTTTTCTTTTCCTTTGGGTGGGGGCGTTAATGTTTTTTGACTTGTATAATAAAACATTTCAAAAAATAAAAAAATATATATATTTATTAGGATATGTGTTTAGTTAGTGTTTGTCTAGGTTAAGTTTTCTTTGTCCCATCTACAGATGTGCCTTAAGAGGGAGGGGGGTTGATGTTTCAGATATGTGTATAGTTTAAGGTAAGGTAGTTAGTTTACTGTTTATAAAAATTAGCATAAGTTAGATTAGTTTAGGTTAGAATAGTTTATTAGTATTAGGTTTAGCTTAGGTAGTATATTTTAAAAAAATGAAGTTATAGTGGTTAGTAATTTGTGGTGTCACTGATGTTTAATGTGAATCAATGAACTTATGAGTTAGAATTTGGATACATCAGATTAATTCCCCCAAAACTCAGTTGAATATCTAAATATGGAGTGACGTCATCTCCAAGGACAGGCTACTGTCATACTGCTGTTGGATTGTGATTTACAAACATGCATGATATGTAGGCTAGCAAAGTTAATTTTTGAAATTGCATAGGGATAGTGTGCTGAAGAAGTTGTAATCTTAAAAGAAACTCGCAGAGTTGAAAAACACATTAAGCAATTGAGGCATTGACCTCCCACCACATTAGTTCCATGATGTAGGTATGCTGGGTGGTACTTAGGGGCATATTTACTAGCAAAACCAAAGGGGATGATGGACGGAGTGTTGAACATTGCAAGCACTCACCCCCAGTCAACTGATCTGGGTTTAATCCATCATCATTCTTTAGCTCACTCCGCCACCCCAGTTCAGACATGGCCATATGCAAATCAGTCTGACCCTGTGCCTCATGGGAACAGTCCAGCCCGAACTGCCAAGCCATGTCTTCCCTGGACCGGAAACAAGCATCCTGGGACCGGTTTCTGGCTTACAGCCGTCATCAGCCAGGCTATCTTGAATCCAGTGGCAAAGTGAGCAAGGGACCCACGTCTGGGCATACCCTGCCAACTTAGGGCGAACATAGCAAAACCAAAGGGGATGATGGACGGAGTGTTGAACATTGCAAGCACTCACCCCCAGTCAACTGATCTGGGTTTAATCCATCATCATTCTTTAGCTCACTCCGCCACCCCAGTTCAGACATGGCCATATGCAAATCAGTCTGACCCTGTGCCTCATGGGAACAGTCCAGCCCGAACTGCCAAGCCATGTCTTCCCTGGACCGGAAACAAGCATCCTGGGACCGGTTTCTGGCTTACAGGCTATCTTGAATCCAGTGGCAAAGTGAGCAAGGGACCCCCGTCTGGGCATACCCTGCCAACTTAGGGCGAACATAGCAAAACCAAAGGGGATGATGGACGGAGTGTTGAACATTGCAAGCACTCACCCCCAAACTGGAATGGCAGGGTGAGCAAAAAAACGATGGATTTAGGCCCAGATCTTTGTACTGGGGTGAATGTATGACATTGTTCTGCATTCTGTCCATCAATTGTTGTTTTTGCATTTGTCACCCCGAGTGGGACGGGTATGCCCAGACGTGGGTCCCGTGCTCTCCATGCCACTGGAGTCAAGCTATCCTGGCTGATGAGGGCTGAAAGCCCAAAACCGGTCCTAGGATGCTTGTTTCCAGTCCAGGGAGGACCTGGCCTGGCAGTACGGGCTGGACTGTTCCCATTGGGCGCAGGGTCAAGACTGATTTGCATATGGCTGGGTCCAAACTGGAATGGCATGGTGAGCAAAAAAACGATGGATTTAGGCCCAGATCTTTGTACTGGGGTGAATGTATTACATTGTTCTGCATTCTGTCCAACAATTGTTGTTTTTGCATTTGTCACCCCGAGTGGGACGGGTATGCCCAGACGTGGGTCCCGTGCTCTCCATGCCACTGGAGTCAAGCTATCCTGGCTGATGAGGGCTGAAAGCCCGAAGCCGGTCCTAGGATGCTTGTTTCCAGTCCAGGGAGGACCTGGCAGTACGGGCTGGACTGTTCCCATTGGGCGCAGGGTCCAAGACTGATTTGCATATGGCTGGGTCCAAACTGGAATGGCATGGTGAGCAAAAAACGATGGATTTAGGCCCAGATCTTTGTACTGGGGTGAATGTATGACATTGTTCTGCATTCTGTCCATCAATTGTTGTTTTTGCATATTTACTAGCCCCTATCCCCACCCCAACGTCACTTTTAACGACGTTGTGCTGGCTTTGCCTTACTTACAAGGCAGTGTGGAGCCACTTAACGTGACTTAATGCTGCCTTGTACATAAGGCACCAATTCACGCTATAGTTAGCGGGAAAGGGGAGGGCAATTGGTGTTGTGGTGGCCGTTCCACCGCTAAAACCATAGATGTGTACACTGTCATATATTTGCAAGGGTGATGTAAATATGGGCCAGTGCCAAAACCATGACCAGGGTAAACCTGGACTTAGCCTGGTGCAACAAGTATGAATGTTCATTTTCTCAATGTTTTTGCTGTTTCTATTTGTGCTAAATTGGACAGAACCCATGGAAACAGCAAGACACATTTTTTTAATGTGCAGGATGGGACACCTTCCTGCAAATGAGAATGACCTTATCTACAACACAGACACCCTTACGCTATGGTGCAAGGGTGCCTGCATTGGGGAAATTTTGGATCAGGCACTAGAAGGTGCCCCCTCCTGCACATACACTGACAGTCATGTTTTTTTGATGTCTGGATGTGTACAGCAAAAAGCTGCACAACTATGTATATGAACCAATGTTTTAGTTTCACCACATTTTTACTCTTACTGCAACATTAGTACCTCATCTTTGGAAAAATGGTGAAGGATCTATCTGAAACTGTGTTTTTGCAGAACAGCCATCACAACATCCATTGTACACCACATTGACTCTGAGTATAGATTCAAAGTATGCCTCATAGGCTAGGCAAGGTTAAGCCACTTCAGGTGGTTTTAAGCTGTATTGATTAGTGAGCCAAGGCCCTATCCCCACATGAACATTGGAAAAAATTATATTCCACTGACAAGGTTGCCTTGGAGATTTGACCCATTGTATCATTCACACATTTCCTGTCATCTCACTGCCTATCAAGGACGCAGACTCAGCAGACCACATTTTTGGTAATGTCCTCCAGATTTGTTCTGCTAACTACACTGCTTAGGCATTGTTGACACCTCTCAAGTTTGATTGTCACAGACAACAAACATCAGAGAAATTTGAGTGCTTTTATTTACATGTGGTAATTTGAAATAGTCAAACTGGACCAGTTCTTTAGACAACAACCCCCAATTTGTGTACATAGCCAAGTGATGGCCAGACAGAGTCCATGTGGGGGGACATGTCATGAGACATGTTGAGGAATCAGAAAACTTCAGTCAGGAGGATGATTGCAGTGTCATTGAGGATCAACGGCCACTTGACAGTCCATGAAATGTCCAAGGTGAACGTAGCATAGTCAATCTGAGGACAGTAATTGGTGATGTTCCAAGGCATGATGGTAAGCACAGAGCTAAGCAGAAACTAGCCATTTGACACAGATGTATGCTGCTGCTGGCTTCTCCTTATCATTGATGCTCCATCCACATCTTCCTCCTCTGATGTGTCTTGTGCCACCCGTGAGGGTGATGTTGGATTTGCGGCAGCCCAGGGAGACACAGACACATCAGGGGCAGAAGAGATGGATGCTGTAGGTGCAGCAGCATTCTTCTGTGCCAACATATGAGGCATCACGGCAGTGAGTATGAGCAGCAGGGCTTGCAGGACTCCAGCAATGTCATGGTGGTAGGCCTGCCACGGCAGCTAAGTGGGAATCCTGCTTCCGCTCCATGTTCTCCAGGATCTTCTCATTGCTCCCAACTCTTTGGCCACATCACTGGTTCCACTTTGGCAGGACAGTTGTTGCCTCTGGGTCATGACATCAGCAATGTCAGTCAGCCAGGGAATGTTGGAGGGCACAGAGGAGATTGTAGGTGCCTTTGATAGCAGCGGAGTTGTCCCTATTGAGACTGAGCACCCACGGATCCCTTCAAGTTTAGCTGCCAGGCTCTCCAACCCCACCCGCACCAGGTCTGCCATCTCACACTGGACTCCTACCACACTACATTGAAATTGTATCTGTGGGTCCTCAGAGTCCAGGTTTGTGGCTGTGGTGGTAGGTGGTGCCTGCTGGATGTTTGGCAGACCTGTGGAGATGCCACGACGCTGCTGGATCTACCGGAGATGGGCTGCCTATGGAGTTGAGCAGCTCTTGGAGGGTGTCCTGGTCGATGGTTGTGAGATCTTCTTCACATCACCGTCATCATTGAAGAGTGGGACAGGCTGAGCAGGAGGTGATGTTTCAGCCTCTGCAATGTAAAGGACAGATACTGTTGTATGTGTCTGTTCATGTTTTCCATGCATTTTAGCATTTGACAATCAGAGTGCATGACACTTTCCATTCTCTCCTGTTACATGGTACACCTGTTACACGCAGCTTTGTATGTCAGTGTACAAAGTCCATGACTGTTACAATTATGTTGGTCATTGACTTTGACATTTTCCCTGTATGCCAACAGTGAGGGGCGTATTTATAAGCCCCTGATGTGCTGGTTATTTCACCTTATTTACAGTGCTGCATTGAGCTACTGCACGTGGATTCACATCGCCCTGGTTATTATGCACTCTTCCATACTCCAGTTTTTGTATAATGGGGGGTCCCTGAGGGCCTCATTTATGAGGCCCTACAGGCATCATTGTGCTGCCAGTCCGTCACTGTTTTTGACATTACAGTGGCGCATTGTGCCACTGGCATATTTATAAGGCGACGTAAAGCCACTTTACGTGGCTTTTAATGGCCTTATGAATATGTGCCCCTTTCGCTCCGAAAACTGCTTGAAAGGGACTTTCCTTGGGTGTTGCTGGGGGCGTTTCCATCAACATCAATGGCTTTTTGACACTGCCCCAAATGTTTGAGAAATTGTAAGTCTGAGGCAGCGCCAAAAACGTGCGCCTCCGCAGGGGAGGCATGAGGGAGGCACAACGAGGAGAAATATCTTTATTTCTCCTCATTTTTGCTCGCTCTATGTGTGCTGCATTCTGCAGCACACATGCAAAGAGGAAAAAGCCTATTGTGATTGATATTGTGTTGGAAGGTTACTGTTCCTGCACACAAGTTGATCATCCACGCAACACAGGCAGCCTTGTACCATGGTGCAAAGGCGGCCTGCATTGGTGCAAGGCAGCCCATTGTGCGCAGCCACAGGGGAAAAGGACAGGAATGCACCGTATCTAATAGATAATGGCCCATTCATGCCCTTTTCTTTTGCCGTAGGACAGCACAGAAGCAAGGTCTGCGGCGCTGCCCTAGGGCAAAATCCATATGAATGAGGCCCTGAGTTTTGATGTGGACATTCCACTGAACCCCCCATTGATATTGTCACTGCCACCTATTTACAAGTGTGGATTAAGGATGAGGCCACTCATGTACTTGAGCCCAGGGATACAGCAATTTCATGGTTGTTTAGACAAGGTGATTTGTTGCGATTATCATGATGTGAGATGTGTCCATGTGTTTTTATGTGTGCAGCACACATTGACCCAGGTCAATCCCATTAAGGGATGTTTGTGTGCAGGAAGGAACACCTTCATGTTCATAGACTGTCATACCCTCTACCCAGACCCCGTAGCCCTTTAGTCCAAGGGTGCCTTGGCTGATGCAAGGTAACTTCGATACACACAGATACAATAACGAGCGCAGGGGTGAGGCTTGAAGTGGGAAATCTACACAATCCAGATCTTTCATGATGGTGAAGCATTTTGTTAGTAATTTGAACTTAAACACACACTTTGCCTTTCTGTTGTTAAGCTACTACAAAGTGGCTGCATCCTAACCTATGTTTCAAATGGTAATCACAGACATACTTTGTATTGCATTGTTTTGAGTGTAGGTGTTTAGCAAGATGTGAGTCAGCATGCATATGTCTTCTGAACACGGGTATGTGTCCATTGCTCCCTCTGTGTATTTGAGACTAAGATCAGTATAAACAACTGACTGTCACACGGTTATATGACCATGTTACTGAGTATTTTGTAATGTGGCTACTACTCTTGCGTATTTTGTGGCTTGCTGTAACAGGAAGATGTTGCAATCTGTTAGAGGGTGACATGTGTCATTCAGCACACCCGGGATGCGTTATTTGTGTTAATGGTTTGATTTCACTACATATACCCCTTAGACCAGATTTTGATTGGACATGGTGCAGCAAATTGTTAAAGTGATCATTTGAACATGTGTCGACAGACACAGGACTGGGCCAGAGTGAAGAAGTGCGTGCCCTCCCCTTGTGTTTCCCACAGCAGTGGCAATGATGACTTAATGCAAGCAGGAGGACATGTGACTCTAAGGCATGCTTCAGGGATTGCTGCATTATTGCACAACAGACCTTTGTTGGACAGCACAGGGGTGAGCACATGGATGATACATACTGTAGTGTACATAGTCCTTTGGTGCATTTGTTACTGGCTGAATGATTACAGACATCAGTAGCTATGCATTTTCTCCCTTCCACATTTGACTTTAGCTAAGACCCATGTTCCACACATGTCTATATGTGTCATTGACCACCAAACCCAGGACCATGTATACAGTGACATACTGCCAACAGAACATCACATTAAGCAACTTTAGTGTAGATAAATGCTTTTTGAAGAATAATAGCAAGACAGCGTGTAGCCAAGTAACATGCATAGTTGCAACATTGTGAACGAGGCTCCTTCTCAACCTTCACTTACCATGATAGGAATGTGGAATGTGTGGTTAAATGAGCATTGCATATACAACAGGCATGTTGATAGTTATAATGAAACCATACCTACAATGCTGGGGCAGTAAACAATACTTAAATAAGCAGAACACATGTGCAAACATTGAAAGCACCTTGCACCTCCATAATTTAATATGTAATCATTATGGAATGTGCCCATCCGCAACGCAAGATGCTTGCATAAGTTGTGCAGCTTTTCATGTGAACAAGAAGGGTGAGTCACCTTCAATTAGTTCTATCCAACATTTGGAAAAGTGGTGTTGTGTGCTGCATTCACCTGCACACATCAGAACAGCAGATGAGCAATTAATGTTAACTGTCACATATTCCAAAGCCACTGTCACAACAGGACCATCACTCTTATGGACTTTACTGTGTAAAACCTTTTTTCGCAATATTTACTGGGCAGTGTTGACCCACCTGATGTGGCTTTTTTAACACCATGTAATTGTGGCACACTTTCACACTGTACTTGTGGGCATATGTACAAGACTGTGACAGACCACAGTGTTAGCCTTCTTGGCTTGACACCATGCTCAGCAACTCTGACACACAGGTCAGAACCGCATTTACAACAATACAGTGCAGCATAGCATTTCACCCAGCACTACAGAGAAATGTAGCTGCCTAGGGCTAATGCAGACACTCTTGCGCCAATGTTCGAGAGTGCCAGCATTGGCGCTGGGCAGATACATTTTTCTGTAGTGCATGGTGGAACACAGGACTGGGCTGTATTGTTGTACATAAGGCACAGCCCTGCATTTCAGGAGTGGCGGAGCGCTATAAAATGCCAATGAAACTGATGCCACACTCAGTCACTTTTATTGTTAATCTGCCCCAGAGTTATAAGACATATGGCTGGTCAGTTGACGTTGTGTGTATGCATGTGTGCTTGATTACAAGGCCCCTCCCCCACCATTATATGACTTTAAATGAATTTTTAATGTGATGAGCAGATTAGGGGACATGTGAATGTACCCCCAAGTACATATGTAGCTGGCATTTGATCTCCAGACAGTGTGGGTGGACACTGACACATAGGTAGAGGGATGGAAAAAATATTACTCCCCAACACCCCCCTGTCCCTGGTTGTTACTTACCCTGTTGCTGATGTAGCTGGTCATATTCAGCACTATCCTGTTCCTCGACTCCAACCACCGACTCCTCACAGATGACTGTGGACACCTGTTCCTCGAAGGCATCAAGCTCCTCCTGTGGTGCTGAACTCTCACCTCCGGTCTGCAGTGCTGGCTGTCGATTGCTGGCCAGTTTCTGATTATTCTTGCGCTTGGCATTATGCCAGCGCTTCTTGCAGTCGGTCACTGTCCTCTTGATTTCTGCTACAGCGTTCACCTTGCTGACAATGGACTGCCAATTGGCATTTTTGGTACCCAATGACACCCTGGAGCTGACGAAGAGCTGGTGTTGATTCTCTGTCACCTCCGCAAGTATCTCATTTTTCCTCCTGATTGAATCTGGTTTTCCTTTTCTTCTTCCCCATGGACTCTGGCTGGTCATCCTGGCTGTTGGGGGGTTAGAGGGATTGTTGTCTGCTGTTGCACGGGTTCCAGGCTGCTCCATTTTGCAATAAGGTTCTTTTTTTGGGATGTTTGAGGGGTTTTTGTGCACTTTTTTCCCGCTAGACGCAAAAAAAGTGACGTTAGGCTGGCTAACGTGAGTTTTATTGCCGCTAATTTGCCAGCCGTCACTTTTTTCACGTTAGCGTCTAGATTTTTATCGCTGTGACGCTCGGGTTAGCAGCAACTTTTGCCGCCGCGAGCTGATCCTATCGCCATCTAGCAACGTATTGCACACAAACATGGCGATAGTTTTTGGCGATAGACAGCGTTAAAAAAATTGCAGCTAAGCAACGTCAATTTTGCTTAGCGGCAACTCTTGGAAATATACCCCTGAGTTTGGAAAGTGTATGCAACCCTTGTTTTTGGCTAGAAAAAGGAATTTGTTGAAGTGCTCGAAAAACAGTAATTCATTTGCTTAGATTTGGGCCTACCTGCACGGTGAACCAGGACCAGCAAAGTATGGATTGAGCCGGTCTGCATCCAAGGGCATTCTGTTCTTCAGAAGCAGCTCGCTGTTCCCTGGCTATCGGCCAGGGCCTTCCTGATTGGCTCTCTAGCTCCGAAGCAACCCTCTGTCCTTTTGCCAACCTGCAGTATCCCTTAAGGTGTGTGCAGGGCACCCCAAGGCAGCTACCTCTATCTTGTAGCCTCAGCTATCTGTGTATCCTACCGAGTCCAGTGAACAAAGGAGAGAGAAGGTGGTAAGAACCAGCCTTGTGCTGTGTTGTAAATCCTGTGCTGGGTTTTCCTACCTGTGACTGTTTGGAAATCAGTCCTAGCTTCCCCTGTACTGTGCTTAGGCGTGCAGGGGAAACCCTCCAGCCCCCCACCTTCTTTTTTTTTTGTTAAGGCAAAAAGGCAGACTACACCCTCAGAGGCAAAGCAGAGTGTGTTTATCAGACTGCTAATTCTGCTTTAAGGTTTAAAACTGTTTGGAAAGTATATGCAACCCTCGTTTTTGGCTAGAAAAGGGGATTTGTTGAAGTGCGTGAAAAGCAGCATTTCAGTGGCTTAGATTTGGAATTCCTACAGGGTGAACGAGGACCAGCAAAATGTGGATTCAGCCTGTGTGTATTCAAGGAAATTCTGTTCTTCAGGAGTGGCTCACTGCCCCCTGGCCATCAGCTAGGGCCTTCCTGATTGGCTCTCTAGCTTCCATGCAGCCCTCAGACCTCCCCTCACCTACAGTATTCCTTAACCCCTTCTCTGCTAGAGCTTTTCTCCCCCTGTGCTAAGCCTTTTTTTTGCTGTTTGGGGTAGTTCGCCCTAAGGCCCCTGTAACTATTTGTCCACATAAGGTATATATGCCAAATTTGCATCCTGTTCTTCCAACATCTTGAGGATTCTAAAGGTACCCAGGGTTTGTGGATCTCCCTAGAGGGGACCAAGAAATTGGCCAAAATACAGCTAATTTAGGAAAATGGGAAAAAAGTGCTGCAGAAGAAAGCGTTTGTTTTCCCCTGCAAAAGGTATCAACAAAGGGTTTGTAGTGCTAAAATCACCATCTGCCCACCTTACAGAAACAGGCAGATTTTTGTCAGAAAACCAAAATTTTCAACACAGTTTTGGAATTTGACTGGGGCATAGCTTATTTTTCCTATTTTTTGCGCTTTCAACATCCTTCCAGTTAGTGGTAGAAATGGGTGTGAAAGCAATAATGGATCCCATACAACTATACATTTCTGAAAAGTAGACACAAATCTGAATTAAGCAAGGGGTCATTTGTGTAGATCCTTCAAGGTCTTTCTATAGAAACTAACAATTGAAATAAAACAATATTGAAATTGAATTGGAAAAAACAGCCATTTGTGCCAACATTTTCACCTGTAACTTCTTCTAAGTAGGGCAGTTTTTTTAAAGCAATATACTGTTACATCCGCCGGACCCTTCTGGTTGAGGGGATATATAGGACTTGTAGGTTCACCAAGAACCCAAGGTACCCATAAGCAATAACTGAGCTGCGTCTTGCAAAGATCTATCCGAACCAGACAGGCTACCTAGGGGGTTACTCTATCATTGTATTGAAATATCTTTTGATAGTGCGTAACCTAACCGTCCTCCTCAATATGCACGTCTAAGCACGGTTCCCCTGCATCTATTAAAACGGGGGCGTTTACCACCTTCTAGAAATCTTTACTATCATTTTTTTCAGAGGCTTGCCTTACGTTTACCCATGCTTCGTCTCCTAACTGTTTCAACCTATTGTCTCTGGCTTCTTTATACCTTAGTCGCAGGATCCGTACAAGCTGGTTATCTCTTGGCCCTATTTTCAGAGCTTTACGCAAGTTTACTAATGCCTTAGAGCAATTACTATCAAACCAGCATATTGATGGGTGCTCTTTAGTAGGTACTGGGTGAGTTAGGTACTGCTTGATTCCTTTTAGAACTTTTTCAAAGGCCCCCACCACCTGATTTGGATTGGCTGCATCGTCTAAACACGTCATGATCTCCCTGTTATTAAAAATATGAATTGAGGTAAATAAATTAGCCTCGTCAACTCTGTCCCATTTTAAAATGTAACCATTATTTCTTGCTTGTAAAGGCTTTGGGACTACCTTCTCTGCCACATTAATAAACCCTCCCCAATTTGCAAGTAAATGGAGCGTCATTGCTAAAATCAGTGGACTGTACCTGCATATTTTTAACATTATGTATCAGAATGTCTGAGACAATACTGTAGTCAATCGAAGAACCCCTACCTGCACTATCAAAGGCTTTGTCCATTAATCCAGTTTTGTGGATTCATTCTGTTTCCAACCACTAAACCCCATGTCATCAAATCAAATCAAATCATGGGTATTTATTAAGCGCAGCATATCACCCGAAAGTCTCATGGCGCTTTGCAGAGGCTCAAGAGCTTGGTTTAGGCATAGGCTGGCTAAGAATCGAACAACCAGGTTTTTAGTTCCCTACGGAAACAATTGTGATCTGAGATGATACGTAGGTGTAAAGGTAATTTGTTCCAGAGGGCAGGTGCGAGAAAAGAGAAAGATCTCCCCCCCATTCTAGTGGTATGGATTTTAATGGGTGTTAGAAGAGATTTACTGCTGGATCTTAGAGTCCTGCAGGGAAGGTTCCAGGTGAGTTTCTTCCTCCAGTATCCGGGGCCTTTGCCATGTAGATTCTTATGGGCTAAGCAGAGGATTTTAAAATGGGTCCGCTTCCTGACGGGAAGCCAATGAAGGAGCCTTGGACTGGGAGCTGAAGGAGTTCTTGAAGGGAGATTCAGCACCAGTCTAGCAGCGGTATTCTGTAGTACCTGTAGTCGCGTAAGAAGATCTTCATTTATTGAAGACAACAGAGCGTTTCCGTAGTCCATACGGTTTATAATCAGGCCCTGGACTAGTGGCCTCCTCGCTTCCATCGGGAGCCATTTAAAAACTTTACGTAAATTTCGCATAATGCCAAAACAGGAGCCAATTAAGTGACTGACTTCATAGACAATTTATTGTCAGTTTGAATGCCTAGGTTCCGGACTGATTGTTTTGGCACTGGACAGAGTCCCAGGGATTGGGGCCACCACTCATTTTACCAGTGTTCATGAGCTTTGCCAAAAAGGACTATTTCAGATTTTCCTCCGTTTAATTGTAGATGGTTTGAATTCATCCATCTATCAATGTGGATCATGCAGTTTTGAAAACGTAACTTAGTGTCAGCTGGATCTGGGCCTAAGGTGATCAGAATCTGAGTGTCATCGGCGTATGACACTACTTCAAAGCCGTAAGATCTGATCACCTTGGCCAGAGGGGTTACGTAAAGATTGAAAAGTGTCGGGCTCAATATAGAGCCCTGCGGCACTCCCATCCTTACTGGCCTGTCGTTGGAAACAATGTCATCAATCTGGATAGCTGTGACTCGATCAGTTAGATAGCTCCTCAGCCATTTAAGGGCTTTCCCACGGACACCGATCTCCCAGAGTCTCAGATCTAAAATACTGTGGGAGATGGTGTCAAAGGCCGCGGATAGATCTAGCAGGGCGAGAATAGATGATTGACCCCTGTCCAATGCTAGTCTAATATTATCAGTAACTTCGACCAGCGCAGTTTCGGTACTGTGGGCAGCCCTAAAACCTGACTGGGACGAGTCCAGAAGACCATGGCTTTCCAGATGAGTGACAAGCTGTCTGCTGCCCAGTAACTCAAGCATCTTCCCAAAATATGGGAGGAGCGAGATGGGACGATAGTTTACTGGGAGATTGGGATCTGCGATGGATTTTTTAAGTATGGGCCGTACTCTGGCGGCTTTCCATATCTTAGGAACAACTGCCTGTGATAATGAGCAGTTAAATAGGTCAGTAAGGTGGTCCATAAATACAGGTGCAATGGTTAGGAGAAACCGTGGTGGTATGGGATCTACCGGTGAGCCTGATTTAATTTTTTCCATTGCACCAAACATATCTTCCAACTTACATGGGGAAACATCTTCCAAAATGGGAGGGGAACTGGTGGGAGTGGAAAGATAACTTTGCATGATGTTACTGTTCTCTTGGAGTGGGAAGGAGTCATGAATTGCATTGATTTTGTCATCAAAGTATTTAGAAAGAGAATCCACCCAGTTTTGTGAGACAGGTATGGATGTCTGTACTGGAGGTGACGTAAACTCTTTTAAGATGTTATAAAGCTCCTTGTTGGAATTTGCAGCTTTTTCTACTTGGTTTAAGAGAAATGTTTTTTTGCTAGTTTAATATTCTCCAAATAGCTACGGTGAATACTTCTATATCTTTCCCGTTCCAACTGACATTTGTTCTTTCTCCATTTCCGTTCCGCTGTCCTACAGGAGAACTTTATTTCCTTCAGTTGTTCCGTAAACCAGGGAGCAGTTCTAGGTTTAAATTTAACTTTCGTGAGGGGAGCTATTTTATTTAATGTAGACATTATTTCTCCCTCAAGAGAGGTTGCAACCAAGTCTATGTTGTCTGCTTGACATTTAGGTGGAGGGGTAAAATGGGTCAAAAAGGAAGCGAGAGTCACTTTCCGCCATGATCTTCGACTTTTAATTTCACTTTTTAACTCACTTTTACTTTTATGGACTGGGATGGTAAATTTCAGTAGGTCGTGGTCTGACCATAATAACGGGAGTGGAGGTTCCACCATAATATCTGAGGAGTTTGTGAATATTAAGTCAAGCGTATGGCCTGCAGAATGGGTGGAGCTGCTCACCAGTTGTGAGAGTCCAAGGGAACTCATATTTGTAAGAAGTTGATGGGTATCTGGATCCGATGGGATCTCTGCATGATAATTAAAATCTCCTATCAAGAGAAAAAAATCAGAGGCTAGCACATGTGGAGCAATATTCTCCAACAAGTTATATGTAAAGTCCATTTTCGGACCTGGTGGTCTATATACCAGGGCTCCTCTCCAGTTAGTCTGGGCGAGATTATCAATTCTAAAAATACATATTTCTGAGTGATCTGTGCTGGTGAATTCTAAAATGGTGACCGTCAAACCAGAGGTTGTGGTGATTAACAGGCCACCTCCTCTTTTTCCCTTCCTGTCTACACTGGTTATTTTATATTGGGGTGGGAAGGCAATTATCACATCTGTGGGGGAGTTTTCAGTCAACCAGGATTCTGTCACAAAACATATATCTGGTGTCTCCATGTCCATAAGGCTCCATATCTCCAAGGTATGCTTTGGGATGGAGCGCGCATTAAAGTACATCCCTTTTAATGGTTTTAATATTTTAGGAGTTCGTGTATGCTCTAGATTGCTTATAGCCTGAGATGACCTAAAGGAGGCTAATCCTCTGTGTCCTAGTTTTCCATTCGTGTTACAGACAGCAGTGTTACTCAGCGAAACTGATTGTTCTAAAAGAGGTTTGTTTAGATTTTTAAGCTCTAGGCTAGAATATTTTATTCTTGCCATTTTAATCTCGTGCCGAAGCGTCCAGTGAAAGCGGGATTAAAAGGAGATTCGGCTACGCTTCTGGCGACGGTCTGGCGCGGACGGGCGCAGACGGGCTTACCTTTGGCGCGCCACTGCGCGCGTCTGCTGCGCGTCCGCGCACTGTACCGCCTTATGTACCCAAAAATGTGGTACAGAGGCTAGAGCTCTGACTACATTTCCGTGCTTGCTAACGGAAGTGGGAAAAGCCGGTCGTCCCTCCGCACAATCGGCACAAGCCGTGGCGGACCGGGGACTAGACTAGGCACTAAGGACGAGTGAACAAAGGTGAGACAGATTCTTTAAGTGCAGTGATCTTTTAAAATCGGCGCAAAAATGTAAATGAAATAAAATATAAGTAAAACAGCATTAAAATAGTCTGACCAGAGGCTAATGAGCCATCCGCTTCACGTCCGCGGCCTGTACCGCCTTATGTAGCCCAAAAATGTGGTACAGAGGCTAGAGCGCTGACTACACTTCCGTGCTTGCTACCGGAAGTGGGAAAAGCCGGTCGTTCCTCCGCACAATCGGCACAAGCCGTGGCGGACCGGGGACTAGGCTAGGCACTAAGGACGAGTGAACAAAGGTGAGACAGATTCTTTAAGTGCAGTGATCTTTTAAAATCGGCGCAAAAATGTAAATGAAATAAAATATAAGTAAAACAGCATTAAAATAGTCTGACCAGAGGCCAACGCTAATGAGCCATCCGCTGCGCGTCCGCGCCCTGTACCGCCTTATGTAGCCCAAAAATGTGGTACAGAGGCTAGAGCGCTGACTACACTTCCGTGCTTGCTACCGGAAGTGGGAAAAGTCGGTCGTCCCTCCGCACAATCGGCACAAGCCGTGGCGGACCGGGGGCTAGGCTAGGCACTAAGGACGAGTGAACTGTCATCACTAACCTATTTAGGACACTCCCATAGGGAGTGTGGCTAAAATGTATAATAGGGTCTCCATCATAGTCTATTACCCCACCAATCGGGGATTCCAGTTTCAGACAACTCTTAATGTTAAAGTTGCCCATCCAAATAATTTTCAGGGGTATAGAATGCTGATGGCTAATTTCAATAATTGTCCTATCAACTTCTTCTGCCACTGATACCATATTGCTAAAATTGTTATTATAGTAATTTATAATCACTAAATCCCAATTACCTTGCCCCTTACAAACCAGAGTATGAAAATAAGGGGGGAGCGGCTAGAACATTTTAAAATGTCAAGACTGACAGTATTTGCTATCAATGTCAGTATGCACCCCTTTGCCCTTCCAGCTCTGCTTTGCCGGGGTTTGGTATGATCAATAACCATCTAAAAAGATGGGCCCCATCTCCCAAGTTTCCTGAAAGCAGATGATGTCAAATTTCGTGATTTCTTAAATCCACTCAGTATTGTCTTTCTTATTATTGTATCCTGCAATGTTCCATGATATTAGCCTCCAATCCATTTTCGCCTCTCTCTTCTTCTCTTTTACCCCTTTATCTACTTGTCTATTGATACTCTTATTTACCCCATTTCTTGCGGACCCAGAAAGTCAGTCGCAGCCGTCTAGGTTTTCCAGAGGGGCAAACCTATTACTAGTGTGATTAACAAAAGCTCCTCTCAGAGTCGTGCAATTAATACTAGAAGGAACCATGTTCCTATCTCTTGCATTCTGGCACCTAGAGATATCTTGGGGCCTATAAAAGAACCCTAAGGGTAAGGCATATGTCTGCGTGCCTATGGATGACGCTATAGGGGGTTGGCCTAACAAGTCTCCTACTAGGCGTGAACTATCAAAGTTAAGTACAATACAATCACCAGTAATTTTCTTTTTGTAGTTGGACCCACTGTGAGAAGTTGGCCTGGTATATGCTGTTCACTAATTAAAGTGGACACCTTGCACCAGAACAATTCGACTCTTATGGTAGATAGGTTTAAGACAACCTTTATAGAAAGCTATCCTAGTGGTAGCTGTGGAGAGCAGCCTTCAGGCTAAGTCTTGAAGGAATGTAAAGCAGCTTGTTTTACCACACAATCTCTTGAATCACCAAATGAAAAGACACCACACAGGTATATATATCAAATATATATGTATTTATTAATAAACACTCTCTACTAATCTCTTTATGAGATTAGAGGTCAGGAACATATGTACAAGTCAAATATTATCAAAATAAGTTTAGCACAATCGAATATCACAATCTTAGTTTGCTAGACCTAGGTCTAGGGCATCTAGAATCGAGGGACCCCCAAGAACCACCCCAGGTAGTTGTAGGAGACCCACAGGGGACGGACGCGGTGACCTGGCACCGGTGCGAGTCCTGTGCGAGTCTATGCGCTCAGACGCGATTGAGATTTCAATGTTAAAGGTCCCTTTGCGTGTTCGAGGCGAACACACCGATCGGTCCTTGTACGAGTCGAAGGACGCGGTTATAGATAGAGTTGCAAGGGAGATGGATGCGCTGTGTCTAACACAGACGCGAACCTTGTGCGAGTCAGTGCAATGGAGATCTCAGTGTTACAGGCCCTTTGTGTGTTCGAGGCGAACACTGATCGGACTCAGTACGAGTCGAAGGATACAGTTCTAGATAGTGTTACAAAGGAGATGGACGCGTTGTGTCTAACACAGACGCGAACCCTGTACGAGTCAGCGCAATTGTCGCACTTAGAAAATTAGGGTTTTAGGACACTTCGAGGGAAGCTACAAGCAAGTCACTTACAGGGTAAGTAGTTCTAGGGCCCACACCCACAGGAGCACCGTAGTGCTGAAGTTACCTCACCCAGGGGAGCCGGGTGCATAGGTGTCCTTTGGTGTCGGGTCGCGGCGTCGTTTTCATTGGGAGCCAGTGAAGACTTGCTGCTTGCGGCGACAGGAGAAGTGTCCGGAGGAATCCAAGCCTGGATTCGGAAGATGGAAGACCTGAAAGCAGAGGGGACAGTGTTCAAAGTCACTTGGCAGTGACTCGGGGCAAGGAAGATGGATGCCCACCGTCATCGCAAGATTCAGGTCGTTCGCGGTTGCCTTGACTCTTCAGCCACGAGGTCCAGGAAGGGTCGACGACGACCAGGAGCTGGATTCGGCGTGTCCCACGATGTCTGCAGCTTACTGCGGTGTCGGCGACTCGATTGGAGCCAACAAGCCTTGGTAACAGCAAGTCTCGGGGAAAGTGCGAAGAGGCAATGGCGCAGACCAGCAAGGTCTGTGGGACTCACCCAGCGAGGGTAAGTCAGGGCAGGCATGGAGCAACCAGGGAGCCCTTTGGTTTCTTTAGAAAGTCTTCTGGGGACCCTCAAGCCGGCTGGCAAGGGATCGCGAAGACGCCTCGGGAGGATTCGCTCACAAGGGCCCACGGTCACTCGGGACGTGGTAGGCCTCTGATCTTCGGAGGGTTTCCTGCTGGAGGCTAGGACCACACGTGGTCCAAAGCACAAGTTCGTGGAACGTTGTGAAGGGGTTGCACTCGACAATAGTGCACGGTACCCAGGGGTCGCGGTTCCTCATTACTCTTGGGGTCCACTGGCCTCAGCTTCGCTGGGGACTCACGATGGCCTTTGAGAAGTCAGGAAATCCACTTCTTGGGCTGCAGGGACTTCGGACTCCGGCGGGAGCGGCGTAGTTTGCGACCGTCGTTTGTAGTTTTTGGTGCCTGCCAAGCAGGGGAGTCACTCCTTGACTCCAAGGGAGATTCTTCCGTCTTCCAAAGGTAGTGGAACGTCGAAGGTCCAGGATTCTTCTTTAGAGCGTCGTCCAGGGGTATCTAGGGTGCTATGCACAGGTTCCCCCTCTTATACTAAAAGAAAGGGAGGGACTAGCTCTATGACCCTACCTATGGGAGGGTCAGGGGAGTGGGTGGCTACACCCACTTCCCTTTGTCCAGTTTCGCGCCAGAGCAGGGACAGGTAGCCCCTGAGCCGGTTTGAACTGGCATATGCACAGAGGAGCCTTCTGCTCCCCCAGTGCAGGACTTCAAAGCACTCTAAGAGTGCACCCACCCAGCCCCAATACACTAAACCCTGTCTGGAAGGTGGTCACACCCCCTTGGGACAGGATATCTATTGTTGGGCTTCCTCCACTGCGAGTGTTGGTCATCAGCAGGAGGGCAGCCCAGTGTCTGTGACTGGTGGCATCCATTTTGTGATGCCAGGGCTCTGCAGGATTCTACCGCGTTTCCACAGTAGGTACATGTCTATCCCTCTAGAAGGGTGGAATGCTACCCCCGCCGCCAGGACTGGCGGGGGGTAGTATTCCAAGATGGTTGACACCAAACACGACATGTTTCGATGCAGCCATTCCAAAGTTAGCATTTTACCGCGAGGATATAATGCACTTAAAAGTATATGGTTTAACCGCATCCACAAACAGCACCAGAGAATGGACTCTGAGAGCTGCAGAGGGGCCCTGCTCAGGCAGAGGCACCCCCTCACATAGAAGCCAAGCACCCTGCCCTCAGGATTGATAGGGCCTGCCTTAGGGGTGACTGATAGGTTCATATGTGTGTGTAGGAGAGATATAGGGGACCTATATCTCAGTGAGGGGTGCTAGCACTTCCTCACCCAGGCTGCAGTAGCAGGCCTGTGGTGTCAGATTTAGTCTGCTTCCCAGGGGTGGCATAATACATGCTGCAGCCCCTGGTAGGCCTGTGAAGTACCTATGCCCTTAGCACCTAAGGTACCATATACTAGGGACTCATAAGGAACCACAGCATCCAATCACTAGTGCACCTAGAGTGCACTCCAAGTCGTTTAGAGAGAACAGAGAGGCTGGGGCCCTGATTAGCAGGGACCCAGCCAGACTATAGCCAGAAACCAGTGTAAACATCAGAAAAAAAGTGGGGGCAACATAAGAGGCAGATCCTACTCTCCTACACAACCCCCCCAAACGCAGGGACACTAAACTAACCTTGACCAGTTGAGTCTTCGTGTTCAAAGTGGAAATACCTTGAGAGTCCATCTGCATTGGCATGTTGGGTCCCAGGTCTATGTTCCACTGTATAGTCCATCCCCTGTAGGGAAATGGACCACCTCAAAAGTTTTGGGTTTTCTCCTTTCATTTGTTTAAGCCATAGGAGGGGCTTGTGGTCGGTCTGAACTATGAAGTGAGTGCCAAACAAGTATGGCCTCAGCTTCTTCAGGGCCCACACCACAGCAAAGGCCTCCTCTCTATAGCTGACCAACGTTTCTCTCTAGGGGTCAGCCTTCTGCTAATAAAAGCTACTGGCTGGTCTTGACCTTCATCATTCAGTTGAGACAGTACAGCTCCCACACCCAGCTCAGAAGCATCTGTTTGGACAATGAACTTTTTGGTGTAGTCTGGACTCTCTAAGATGGGGGCAGTGCACATGGCCTGCTTTAGGTCTTCAAATGCCTTTTGACAGCTAGCTGTCCACTGAACCTTTTTGGCATTTTCTTTGAGGTCAGATCATTCAAGGGGGTCACTATAGATCCATATCCCTTGACAAACCTCCTATAGTACCCAGTCAGGCCTAAGAAGGCTCTCACCTGTGTCTGGGTGGTTGGAGCAACCCATTCCATTATGGTTTGGATTTTGCTCTGTAAAGGCTGAACCTGGCCTCCACCTACAAGGTGGCCCAGGTATACAACCTGACTCTGCCCTATCTGGCACTTGGTGGCCTTGATAGTGAGGCCTGCTTTCTGCAGAGCCTCCAAAACATTCCTGAGGTGGACCAGGTGATCCTGCCAGGAGGAACTAAAGACAGCAATATCATCTAGATAAGCTGAGCAATAAGTTTCCATCCCTGTCAGAACTTTATTCACCAACCTCTGAAAAGTGGCAGGTGCATTTTTCAATCCAAAGGGCATCACCACAAAGTGGTAGTGCCCACCAGGAGTCGAAAATGCTGTCTTGGCTTTTGCATCATCAGCTAATCTGATCTGCCAGTAGCCAGCTGTTAGGTCAAACGTGCTTAGATACTTGGCTGAGGCCAAAGTATCAATCAGCTCATCTGCCCTTGGTATGGGATAGGCATCAGTCCTAGTGACTGCATTGAGGCCTCTGTAGTCTACACAAAACCTCATTTCTTTCTTACCACCCTGGGTATGAGGCTTGGGTACCAGGACTACTGGGCTAGCCCAAGGGCTATCTGAAGGCTCAATTACACCTAGCTCCAACATTTTCTGGACTTCAGTCCTGATACAGTCCCTGACATGGTCAGGTTGCCTGTAGATTTTATTCTTGACAGGCAGACTGTCTCCAGTGTCCACCTCATGGGTGCACCAGGAAGTCTGACTAGGGGTCAGGCTAAACATATGTCTATACTGTTGCAGAACTTGTCTGCACTCAGTTTGCTGATGGTCAGTGAGGCTGCTTGCCAAAGCAACACCATCTACTGACCCATCATCAGGGTGCTGAGAGAGCAGGTCAGGGAGAGGGTCACTCTCCTCCTCCTGTTCCTCATCAGTCGCCATGAGCAAGCCCATGTCAGCCCTGTCAACATATGGCTTTAATCTGTTGACATGGAGCACCCTCAGGGGGCTCCTGGGAGTTCCAAGATTCACCAGGTAGGTGACTTCTCCCTTCTGTTCAACTATTGTATGGGGGCCACTCCACTTGTCCTGGAGGGCTGCTGGGGCCACAGGCTCCAATACCCACACCTTCTGTCCTGGCTGGTATACAGTCAGTACAGCCTTTTGGTCATGCCAAGCTTTTTGTAATTCTTGGCTGGCCTCCAGGTTTTTGGTTGCCTTTTTCGTGTACTCTGCCATCCGGGAGCGGAGACCAAGTACATAGTCCATCACATCTTGTTTGGGGGGCCTGAGAGGTAACTCCCAGCCCTCTTTTACCAAACACAGTGGACCTCTCACAGGATGCCCAAACAGAAGCTCAAATGGGCTGTAACCAACCCCCTTCTGTGGAACCTCTCTGTATGCAAACAACAGGCAAGGAAGAAGAAGGTCCCATTTCCGCCTAAGCTTCTCTGGGAGACCTTTAATCATTCCTTTCAAGGTTTTGTTGAAGCGTTCAACTAAACCATTGCATTGTGGGTGATAGGGGGTGGTGAACTTGTAAGTTACACCACACTCCTTCCACATTGCTTTTAGATATCCTGACATGAAGTTGGTACCTCTGTCAGAAATGACCTCCTTTGGGAAACCCACTCTGGAGAAGACTCCAATGAGGGCTCTTGCCACCACAGGGGCTGTGGTGGTCCTCAGGGGAATTGCTTCTGGGTACCTGGTGGCATGATCCACTACCACCAGGATAAACCTGTGCCCAGATGCAGTTTGAGGGTCAAGGGGACCAACAATGTCAATCCCTACCCTTTCAAAGGGTACCCCCACCACAGGTAGTGGTATCAGGGGGCCTTTGTTGTGCCACCTGCCTTACCACTGGCTTGGCATGTGACACAGGAGCGACAAAACTCCTTTGTGTCCTCTGACATATGTGGCCAATGAAAATGTGGAACAAGCCTGTCCCAGGTCTTGTTTTGGCCCAAGTGTCCTGCTAAAGGGATGTCATGTGCTAGGGTCAAGAGGAACCCCTAAACTTCTGAGGTATTACCATCCTCCTGGTGGCTCCAGGGGCTGGATCTCTACCCTCAGAATATAGGAGTCCCTCATCCCAATAAACTTTATGGGACCCACTAGCACTCCCAGCAGCCTCAGCAGCAGCCTGCTGTCTGAGGGGTTCAAGAGAGGGGCAGCACTGTTGCTCCTTACTCAGATCTTCCCTAGAAGGGCCCCCTGCCCCCAAGAACTCAACCTGATCAGGCTCAAGTCCCTCTGGGGCAGTTCCTTCTTCAGGATCTGCTTCACCTCCCTCTGGGGGTGAATCTGTGATCTGAGACAGAGGGGAAGGCACTGCCTTTACCCTACTGCTCCTCCTCTTGGGAAGCATCTGGTCCATTGTTCCAGGATCCAGAGCTGGTTCAGTGTTATGCATTCTTGCTTGTGACCTGGTCACAGCAAATACCTCTGCAGGGATGCCCAACATCTCAGCATGAGTCCATAACTCTACTTCAGACCAGGCTGAAGTCTCTAGATCATTGCCCAATAGACATTCGACAGGGAGGTCTGCACTGACTACAACCTTTTTGAGGCCAGTTACCCCTCCCCAGGAGAAATTCACAACTGCCAGACTATGGTTGGTCTTGACGTTGCTTGCATTGGTCACCTGGTACATTTCGCCCAGGATGATCTGTCCAGGGTCCACAAGATCCTCTGCCACCATGGTGACACTAGCACCTGTGTCCCTAAATGCCAAAGCCTGTTTGCCATTTATTACAGGCTGCTGTTTGTATTTGCCCAGATTACTGGGGCTTACTAGGAAGGACATATTAAGGTCTCCCTCACAAATCAGCATTGCCTGAGTGGGCACTCTGACTAGGTCAGAGTCCACTTCAGAACCCAGGGTCAACCCTACTACACCCTTATTCTGAGTACCACCTCCACCAGTAGCTGAGCTAGGGGGAACAGTTGCCTTAGGGGCAGGAGTGGTGGTGGTTTGGTCTTTGGACTTGTTACAGTCAGAAGTCCAGTGCCCTTTCTGTTTACAGAATTTGCACCAGGGCTTCTTTTGGCCTTTTCCCTTGTTGGATAGTGACTCCCCACCAGATGCAGATTTTTGGGGCCCTTGTGAAGACTTCTGGTCTTTTGACTTATCCCCACCTTTCTCAGAGCCCTTAGGATCTTGCTTCTTGGTGTCACCCCCTTGGTTCTGGGGTTTCTGCCTCACCCTGGTTCTGACCCATTTGTCTGCCTTCTTTCCCAATTCTTGGGGAGAGGTCAGATCTGAGTCCACCAGGTATTGATGCAACAACTGGTTCTGGCAATTATTAAGGATCTGTTCTCTCATCATCAGATTATACAATCCCTTGAAATCAGTAACCCTACTGCCAACCAGCCAACCCTCCAGAGCCTTGGTTGCACAATCAACAAAGTCAGTCCAGTCCTGAGTCTGTGCCTTCTGGGTGTCTCTGAACTTCAACCTGTACTGTTCAGTGGTTAAGCAGAACCCATCTATCAGTGCACTCTTCAGGACTTCATAATCGTCAGCATCCTCTTCTCTAACAGTGAGGAGCTTGTCTCTACCTTTATCTGAAAAGGAGAGCCACAAGATTGCTGCCCACTGCTTCTGGGGGACCTGCTGTACTCTACAGGCCCTCTCCATAGCAGTTATCCACTTGTGGATATCATCCCCACTCTGGTAGGGAGGAACAACCTTGCTCAGGTTCCTATGGTCTGGAATAGATTCTCTGCCTCTAGGGACACTGTTGCTGCCACCAAGGGGTTCTAACCCCTCTCTTCTAGAAGCTCTCTGGATCTCCAGGGCTTCTCTATCCAGTGCCAACTGCTTGGTTCTGAGGGCAACTCTTGCTTCCTCATACTGCAGCAGTTTGCACATTCTTTCAGAGGAGGTCTCTCTTATGGGAAAGTATGAGTTCCTCTGGTGGACAAATTCTCTGCCAGAGTGATAAGAGTGCTCAGATTCCCTGGAAGGGGACCTATGCCTCTCATCCACTCTGTCAGTTCTCTTAGGGAGAATTCCTCTGTCCTTTTCAGGCCCCTTGAGGCCTGGCCCTTCAATCACAGAGTCCTGGTCATTCTGATTTTCATCATCTGACCCAGATACTGTAATTGACCCACCCACTGATTCAGACCCATTAGCTCCTAGAGCCAATCTAAGATCATCTGCTGTCAGCAGATCTATCAGGTGTAGGGTTGAGGGACTCTGTCCTAGCCTCAGGTGTCTTTCAACACACATGGCTCTCAAGTCAGAGAAAGCCATGTCCTTATACTGAGGCTGAGTGGATCCACTGGTTCCACCCTTTAAGGACATTCTAGTGTTGTGCAGTGTTGTACTACCTACACTAGTTTGTGGCCTACTGATACTAGCTTGAGCTGTAGAAAGGGTGTGCTATCCCTTGGCACACAGCTCTAAGTTCAGTAGAACTTATTGATACTAAGCTTGACTTTATATGTACCTTAAGTACCTATAGTGGTTTTCAGTTAGTAATTCAAATAGAGATTTTCTGGTAAAACAATAGCAAGCTGGAATCCCACACGCTGCCCACCAATGTGAGAAGTTGGCCTGGTATATGCTGTTCACTAATTAAAGTGGACACCTTGCACCAGAACAATTCGACTCTTATGGTAGATAGGTTTAAGACAACCTTTATAGAAAGCTATCCTAGTGGTAGCTGTGGAGAGCAGCCTTCAGGCTAAGTCTTGAAGGAATGTAAAGCAGCTTGTTTTACCACACAATCTCTTGAATCACCAAATGAAAAGACACCACACAGGTATATATATCAAATATATATGTATTTATTAATAAACACTCTCTACTAATCTCTTTATGAGATTAGAGGTCAGGAACATATGTACAAGTCAAATATTATCGAAATAAGTTTAGCACAATCGAATATCACAATCTTAGTTTGCTAGACCTAGGTCTAGGGCATCTAGAATCGAGGGACCCCCAAGAACCACCCCAGGTAGTTGTAGGAGACCCACAGGGGACGGACGCGGTGACCTGGCACCGGTGCGAGTCCTGTGCGAGTCTTTGCGCTCAGACGCTATTGAGATTTCAATGTTAAAGGTCCCTTTGCGTGTTCGAGGCGAACACACCGATCGGTCCTTGTACGAGTCGAAGGACACGGTTATAGATAGAGTTGCAAGGGAGATGGACGCGCTGTGTCTAACACAGACGCGAACCTTGTGCGAGTCAGTGCAATGGAGATCTCAGTGTTACAGGCCCTTTGTGTGTTCGAGGCGAACACTGATCGGACTCAGTACGAGTCGAAGGATACAGTTCTAGATAGTGTTACAAAGGAGATGGACGCGGTGTGTCTAACACAGACGCGAACCCTGTACGAGTCAGCGCAATTGTCGCACTTAGAAAATTAGGGTTTTAGGACACTTCGAGGGAAGCTACAAGCAAGTCACTTACAGGGTAAGTAGTTCTAGGGCCCACACCCTTGACCTTGCCAGGTAGGTCGCTCCCCCACCACACAGCTCCGCCTGTGTTGTCTGCCCGCTGCTTCTGCAGGTAAGATCGCCCTCCGCTTGTGGCCCCGGTGCCCGCTTTGTCTGCTTGTCTCCCCTTTTCCTTTCTGTGCCCCTCGCTGCCCCACTGTCGTTGTGCCTGTGATTTTGTCTGCTCTCCCCTTGTTTTCCTTTCTGTGCCCCTCGCCGCCCCATTGTCGTTGTGCCCGTGATTTTGTCTGCTCTCCCCTTGTTTTCCTTTCTGTGCCCCTCGCTGCCCCATTGTCGTTGTGCCCGTGATTTTGTCTGCTCTCCCCTTGTTTTCCTTTCTGTGCCCCTCGCTGCCCCACTGTCGTTGTGCCCGTGATTTTGTCTGCTCTCCCCTTGTTTTCCTTTCTGTGCCCCCGCTGCCCCATTGTCGCTGTGCCCGTGATTTTGTCTGCTCTCCCCTTGTTTTCCTTTCTGTGCCCCCGCTGCCCCATTGTCGCTGTGCCCGTGTTTTTGTCTGCTCTCCCCTTGTTTTCCTTTCTGTGCCCCTCGCTGCCCCACTGTCGTTGTGCCCGTGATTTTGTCTGCTCTCCCCTTGTTTTCCTTTCTGTGCCCCTCGCTGCCCCACTGTCGTTGTGCCCGTGATTTTGTCTGCTCTCCCCTTGTTTTCCTTTCTGTGCCCCCGCTGCCCCATTGTCGCTGTGCCCGTGATTTTGTCTGCTCTCCCCTTGTTTTCCTTTCTGTGCCCCTCGCCGCCCCATTGTCGTTGTGCCCGTGATTTTGTCTGCTCTCCCCTTGTTTTCCTTTCTGTGCCCCTCGCTGCCCCACTGTCGTTGTGCCCGTGATTTTGTCTGCTCTCCCCTTGTTTTCCTTTCTGTGCCCCTCGCTGCCCCACTGTCGTTGTGCCCGTGATTTTGTCTGCTCTCCCCTTGTTTTCCTTTCTGTGCCCCTCGCTGCCCCATTGTCGTTGTGCCCGTGATTTTGTCTGCTCTCCCCTTGTTTTCCTTTCTGTGCCCCTCGCCGCCCCACTGTCGTTGTGCCCGTGATTTTGTCTGCTCTCCCCTTGTTTTCCTTTCTGTGCCCCTCGCTGCCCCACTGTCGTTGTGCCCGTGATTTTGTCTGCTCTCCCCTTGTTTTCCTTTCTGTGCCCCTCGCTGCCCCACTGTCGTTGTGCCCGTGATTTTGTCTGCTCTCCCCTTGTTTTCCTTTCTGTGCCCCTCGCTGCCCCACTGTCGTTGTGCCCGTGATTTTGTCTGCTCTCCCCTTGTTTTCCTTTCTGTGCCCCAGCTGCCCCATTGTCGCTGTGCCCGTGATTTTGTCTGCTCTCCCCTTGTTTTCCTTTCTGTGCCCCTCGCCGCCCCATTGTCGTTGTGCCCATGATTTTGTCTGCTCTCCCCTTGTTTTCCTTTCTGTGCCCCTCGCTGCCCCACTGTCGTTGTGCCCGTGATTTTGTCTGCTCTCCCCTTGTTTTCCTTTCTGTGCCCCTCGCCGCCCCATTGTCGTTGTGCCCGTGATTTTGTCTGCTCTCCCCTTGTTTTCCTTTC
Organism: Calotriton arnoldi; assembly: GCA_963921515.1. NCBI lineage: Eukaryota > Metazoa > Chordata > Amphibia > Caudata > Salamandridae > Calotriton > Calotriton arnoldi. The sequence continues at coordinate 288,683 of CAWUFW010016735.1, forward strand.
TGTGCCCCTCGCTGCCCCATTGTCGTTGTGCCCGTGATTTTGTCTGCTCTCCCCTTGTTTTCCTTTCTGTGCCCCTCGCTGCCCCATTGTCGTTGTGCCCGTGATTTTGTCTGCTCTCCCCTTGTTTTCCTTTCTGTGCCCCCGCTGCCTCTCGCCATTCCCGCCGCTGCGTCCCTGCGGCCCCGCCCCTGACTGCCCATTCGCTGCCCCTGCCTCCCGCCTCCCAGCTGCTCCTCCCTCCCACCTCCCCATAAATGGCGGCCGCTGCGCGGTGAGGAGAGCGACCCTTGACCTTGCCAGGTAGGTCGCTCCCCACCACACAGCTCCGCCTGTGTTGTCTGCCCGCTGCTTCTGCAGGTAAGATCGCCCTCCGCTTGTGGCCCCGGTGCCCGCTTTGTCTGCTTGTCTCCCCTTTTCCTTTCTGTGCCCCTCGCTGCCCCACTGTCGTTGTGCCTGTGATTTTGTCTGCTCTCCCCTTGTTTTCCTTTCTGTGCCCCTCGCTGCCCCACTGTCGTTGTGCCCGTGATTTTGTCTGCTCTCCCCTTGTTTTCCTTTCTGTGCCCCTCGCCGCCCCATTGTCGTTGTGCCCGTGATTTTGTCTGCTCTCCCCTTGTTTTCCTTTCTGTGCCCCTCGCTGCCCCACTGTCGTTGTGCCCGTGATTTTGTCTGCTCTCCCCTTGTTTTCCTTTCTGTGCCCCTCGCCGCCCCATTGTCGTTGTGCCCGTGATTTTGTCTGCTCTCCCCTTGTTTTCCTTTCTGTGCCCCTCGCTGCCCCACTGTCGTTGTGCCCGTGATTTTGTCTGCTCTCCCCTTGTTTTCCTTTCTGTGCCCCTCGCCGCCCCATTGTCGTTGTGCCCGTGATTTTGTCTGCTCTCCCCTTGTTTTCCTTTCTGTGCCCCTCGCTGCCCCATTGTCGTTGTGCCCGTGATTTTGTCTGCTCTCCCCTTGTTTTCCTTTCTGTGCCCCCGCTGCCCCATTGTCGCTGTGCCCGTGATTTTGTCTGCTCTCCCCTTGTTTTCCTTTCTGTGCCCCTCGCTGCCCCACTGTCGTTGTGCCCGTGATTTTGTCTGCTCTCCCCTTGTTTTCCTTTCTGTGCCCCTCGCTGCCCCATTGTCGTTGTGCCCGTGATTTTGTCTGCTCTCCCCTTGTTTTCCTTTCTGTGCCCCTCGCTGCCCCACTGTCGTTGTGCCCGTGATTTTGTCTGCTCTCCCCTTGTTTTCCTTTCTGTGCCCCCGCTGCCCCATTGTCGCTGTGCCCGTGATTTTGTCTGCTCTCCCCTTGTTTTCCTTTCTGTGCCCCCGCTGCCCCATTGTCGCTGTGCCCGTGTTTTTGTCTGCTCTCCCCTTGTTTTCCTTTCTGTGCCCCTCGCTGCCCCACTGTCGTTGTGCCCGTGATTTTGTCTGCTCTCCCCTTGTTTTCCTTTCTGTGCCCCCGCTGCCCCATTGTCGCTGTGCCCGTGATTTTGTCTGCTCTCCCCTTGTTTTCCTTTCTGTGCCCCTCGCTGCCCCACTGTCGTTGTGCCCGTGATTTTGTCTGCTCTCCCCTTGTTTTCCTTTCTGTGCCCCTCGCCGCCCCATTGTCGTTGTGCCCGTGATTTTGTCTGCTCTCCCCTTGTTTTCCTTTCTGTGCCCCTCGCTGCCCCATTGTCGTTGTGCCCGTGATTTTGTCTGCTCTCCCCTTGTTTTCCTTTCTGTGCCCCCGCTGCCTCTCGCCATTCCCGCCGCTGCGTCCCTGCGGCCCCGCCCCCTGACTGCCCATTCGCTGCCCCTGCCTCCCGCCTCCCAGCTGCTCCTCCCTCCCACCTCCCCATAAATGGCGGCCGCTGCGCGTGAGGAGAGCGACCCTTGACCTTGCCAGGTAGGTCGCTCCCCACCACACAGCTCCGCCTGTGTTGTCTGCCCGCTGCTTCTGCAGGTAAGATCGCCCTCCGCTTGTGGCCCCGGTGCCCGCTTTGTCTGCTTGTCTCCCCTTTTCCTTTCTGTGCCCCTCGCTGCCCCACTGTCGTTGTGCCTGTGATTTTGTCTGCTCTCCCCTTGTTTTCCTTTCTGTGCCCCTCGCTGCCCCACTGTCGTTGTGCCCGTGATTTTGTCTGCTCTCCCCTTGTTTTCCTTTCTGTGCCCCTCGCCGCCCCATTGTCGTTGTGCCCGTGATTTTGTCTGCTCTCCCCTTGTTTTCCTTTCTGTGCCCCTCGCTGCCCCACTGTCGTTGTGCCCGTGATTTTGTCTGCTCTCCCCTTGTTTTCCTTTCTGTGCCCCTCGCCGCCCCATTGTCGTTGTGCCCGTGATTTTGTCTGCTCTCCCCTTGTTTTCCTTTCTGTGCCCCTCGCTGCCCCACTGTCGTTGTGCCCGTGATTTTGTCTGCTCTCCCCTTGTTTTCCTTTCTGTGCCCCTCGCCGCCCCATTGTCGTTGTGCCCGTGATTTTGTCTGCTCTCCCTTGTTTTCCTTTCTGTGCCCCTCGCTGCCCCATTGTCGTTGTGCCCGTGATTTTGTCTGCTCTCCCCTTGTTTTCCTTTCTGTGCCCCCGCTGCCCCATTGTCGCTGTGCCCGTGATTTTGTCTGCTCTCCCCTTGTTTTCCTTTCTGTGCCCCTCGCTGCCCCACTGTCGTTGTGCCCGTGATTTTGTCTGCTCTCCCCTTGTTTTCCTTTCTGTGCCCCTCGCTGCCCCATTGTCGTTGTGCCCGTGATTTTGTCTGCTCTCCCCTTGTTTTCCTTTCTGTGCCCCTCGCTGCCCCACTGTCGTTGTGCCCGTGATTTTGTCTGCTCTCCCCTTGTTTTCCTTTCTGTGCCCCGCTGCCCCATTGTCGCTGTGCCCGTGATTTTGTCTGCTCTCCCCTTGTTTTCCTTTCTGTGCCCCCGCTGCCCCATTGTCGCTGTGCCCGTGTTTTTGTCTGCTCTCCCCTTGTTTTCCTTTCTGTGCCCCTCGCTGCCCCACTGTCGTTGTGCCCGTGATTTTGTCTGCTCTCCCCTTGTTTTCCTTTCTGTGCCCCCGCTGCCCCATTGTCGCTGTGCCCGTGATTTTGTCTGCTCTCCCCTTGTTTTCCTTTCTGTGCCCCTCGCTGCCCCACTGTCGTTGTGCCCGTGATTTTGTCTGCTCTCCCCTTGTTTTCCTTTCTGTGCCCCTCGCCGCCCCATTGTCGTTGTGCCCGTGATTTTGTCTGCTCTCCCCTTGTTTTCCTTTCTGTGCCCCTCGCTGCCCCATTGTCGTTGTGCCCGTGATTTTGTCTGCTCTCCCCTTGTTTTCCTTTCTGTGCCCCCGCTGCCTCTCGCCATTCCCACCGCTGCGTCCCCTGCGGCCCCGCCCCCTGACTGCCCATTCGCTGCCCCTGCCTCCCGCCTCCCAGCTGCTCCTCCCTCCCACCTCCCCATAAATGGCGGCCGCTGCGCGTCGCCGCCGCTGGCGCGCCGAAGGCGCGCCTAAGGCAAGCCCGTCTGCGCCCGTCCGCGACTGGACCGCGCCCAGCGCCAGAACCCCTGGATCCCACCAACGCAACACTACTCGACGGACCTACGACGCCGCCACACTCACCGCACTCAATGCCGGCCGGAACCCTGCCTGCTACCGAGCCTCACCGAGACGCACCCACGGACCCTTCACCTGCCAAACCTGCCGATTCACCTGCCCCCGGACGTGCACCACCTCCGCCAAGTCGAGCACCAGCAGCAACCACCTGAAATGCATCCTGCTGAACACCCGCTCCGTCCACAGGCACGCCGTGGAACTCTGGGACCTGCTCGACGCAACAGCACCGGACATCGCCTTCCTCACCGAAACCTGGATGAACGCCTCCTCAGCGCCCGACATCGCCATAGCCATCCCGGACGGATACAAGATCACCCGGAGGGACCGCGTCAACCAGACGGGAGGAGGCATCGCCATCGTACACAAGAACACCATCCGCATCTCGACTAACTCCGACGAGACCTTCTCCGCCGCCGAACACCTACACTTCCAGATACACACTGACCCCAAGACCACCCTCCGAGGCACCCTCATCTACAGACCCCGGGACCACGCACACTATTCAGCGAAGACATCGCAGACTTCATCAGCCCGCACGCCATGCCCTCCGCCGACTACATCCTCCTAGGGGACCTCAACTTCCACCTGGAGAACAGCAACGACAGAAACACCACCGCCCTGCTGGACAACCTCGCCAACCTCGGACTCAAGCAACTGGTGAACACGCCCACCCACTACGCCGGCCACACGCTTGACCCCGTCTTCTCGTCCAGCAAGCACATCTCCTTCAGCCACGCCACCGGACTCCACTGGACCGACCACAGCTGCGTCCACTTCAGCTTCAGAAAGACTGCGACCCACCACCACCCGCAACAGGCTCCCCGCCGGAGCTGGAGCAAGATCACCGCCGAGCAGCTCACCACCTCCTCAGCCAGAACACACCCACCAACACAACGGACCCAAACGAAGCAGCCAGCAACCTCGCCAAGTGGCTGACCGCCTGCGCCGACGACCTCGCACCACAAAAACCCTCCCAGCAGACCCGGAAGCAAGAAAACCCCTTGGTTCACCAACGAACTCAAGGAATCCAAGAAGAACTGCCGCACTCTCGAGAAAACCTGGCGACTCGACCAGACCACAGACAACAGGACCGCCCTCAAGCACGCCACCCGCAAACACCACCAGCTGATCCGTGCCACCAAGAAGTCGGCACTCAAAGAACGACTGGACAACAACGCCCATGACAGCAAGGAACTTTTCAGCATCGTCAAAGAGTTCTCCAACCCCAGCGCCGGAAACAACGACATCACCCCCTCGCAAGACCTCTGCAACTCACTCTCCGCGTTCTTCCACCGCAAGATCACCGACATACACAACAGCTTCGACGCACAAACAACGCACCCTACCGCCGAACCAACGCCCGCCACCACCACCCTCTGCAACTGGACCCCGATCAGCACCGAAGACACCACCCGCACGATGAACTCCATCCACTCCGGATCACCAACCGACCCCTGCCCACACCACGTCTTCAACAAAGCCGACGCCACCATCGCACCCCATCTCCGGGACATCATCAACTCCTCCTTCCACACCGCCACCTTCCCGGAGAGCTGGAAGCACGCCGAGCTTACCGCCCTCCTGAAGAAACCAACGGCGGACCCCACCGACCTCAAGAACTACCGTCCCATCTCGCTCCTTCCGTTTCCGGCCAAAGTCATCGAGAAGACCGTCAACAGACAGCTTGCCGCCTTCCTCGAGACGAATGGATCCTCGACCCCTCGCAGTCCGGGTTTCGGGCCAACCACAGCACCGAGACCGCCCTTATCGCAGCCACCGACGACATCAGAACCCTAACCGACAACGGGAAACAGCTGCCCTCATCCTCTTGGACCTCTCCGCGGCGTTCGACACCGTCTGCCACCGCACCCTAGTGAAGCGCCTCAGCAACATCGGAATCCGAGAGAAAGCACTGGAATGGATCATCTCGTTCCTCGCCGGAAGAACCCAGAGAGTCCGCTCTCCCCGTTCAGATCCGAAGCCACCGAAGTCATCTGCGGCGTTCCACAAGGATCCTCACTCAGCCCAACCCTCTTCAACGTCTACATGAGCCCCCTCGCAGCCATCGCACGCCGACACAACCTCAACATCATCTCCTACGCCGACGACACCCAGCTGATCCTCTCCCTCACCAACGACCCCACCACCGCCAGAGCCAACCTACACGACGGGATGAGAGACGTCGCCGACTGGATGAGGAACAGCCGCCTTAAACTGAACTCAGACAAGACGGAAGTCCTCATCCTGGGCTCATCACCCTCCGCCTGGGACGACTCCTGGTGGCCCCCGGCCCTGGGCACCGCGACCAAGCCAACGGACCACGCACGCAACCTGGGCTTCATCCTGGACTCCTCCCTGTCGATGACCAGACAAGTCAACGCCGTCTCATCTTCATGCTTCAACACCCTGCGCATGCTCCGCAAGATCTTCAGATGGATCCCCACTGAAACCAGGAAGACCGTCACCCAGGCACTCGTCACCAGCCGACTGGACTATGGGAACACCCTCTACGCCGGAACCACAGCCAAACTTCAAAAGAGACTCCAGCGCATCCAGAACGCCTCCGCACGACTCATCCTGGACATCCCCCGACACAGCCACATCACCGGACACCTGAAAGACCTGCACTGGCTCCCCGTCAGCAAGAGAATCACGTTCAGACTCCTCACCCACGCACACAAGGCCCTCCACGACCTGGGCCCAAAGTACCTCAACGACCGCATGACCTTCTACACGCCCACACGCCAGCTACGATCAACCAGCCACGCCCTCGCCACCGTACCACGCATCCGCAGAACCACCGCCGGAGGAAGATCCTTCTCCTACCTGGCAGCCAAGACCTGGAACTCCCTCCCCACTCACCTTCGGCGAACCCAGGACCATCTCTCCTTCAGGAAGCAGCTCAAGACCTGGCTGTTCGAGCAGTAACTTACCCCCTCCCCCAGCGCCTTGAGACCCTCCCGGGTGAGTAGCGCGCTCTATAAATGCCGTGATTGATTGATTGATTGACACCCACAGG